>JADFUC010001435.1:0-288790 GCA_019722365.1 Lithospermum erythrorhizon
TCAGTACTTCGTTCAGTTACGTATTATAGAGAGCAGAAATGTTGGACTCGTGCCCTCACTTACGGGAGAGTAGTGCAGTAAAAGGATAAGGACAACGTGGCCCTTTTGTTCTTGAAAGGTTTTGGTTCTTTGCTAGGTCGCGTCTTGACGGTTGTATATGTCGGGGAAAACATCTCGAGGCATGACATGGCACCGTCGGACTCAAGCAGAGCCCCGGATGGATGACTGGCGAGGATGGTCTTTAGCACGTGGAAGCTTACATGATGCGACATATCGATATTTTCGGTAGAAATGTTCGCATCGGTTTGTATTCGATGGTTTGGTCGTTTGGAAAGTTTGGGCGTCAATATTCTTCTTGGCCAGTGATCATCTGTGTATATAATTTACCACAAGATTGTGTATGAAGGAACCATATATGTTCTTATCTCTAATTATACGGGGCAAAAATCCGGGAAAAGATATTGATGTTTCACCGGACCTTTGATTGATGAGTTGAAGGAGTTGTGGAATGCAGTATTGAGATAAATGCATCAAACAAACAAAATTTCAACATGAAGGTTGCTTTGATGTGGACGATTCTTGATTTTCATGCATATGGAATATTATTTGGTTGGGCTTGGGGAGTTAGTAGCCGTATTATGGAAAATCTTGGAGCATTTCAACTAAGAGAAGGTCGCTGTTGTTGGTTTTGATTGCCACAGTCCTTTCTTGCCTATGAGACATCTTTTAGAATGCAAAAAATACGTTTGTAAAGGACACATTTATCCGCATTTGCACGGAAGGCTTGACTTGATGGGCGATATATTTGTAGATATGTGAGGGTTAAATCTGATGTCTTGGTAAAGGTAAATATTAGGACCATAGATCACTGAGTATAATGTTCAGCACAAGCGGGTGCAAGAAAAGTATATTTTGGGAGTTGAGTTGTTGTGACACAAAAAAATCGAGACACAACACCCATCGACTTCATGCACACGGAAAAGAACAATGAAGAAAATGTATTACATCTTGTAATGGATGTTCGGGAGAAGGCGAAAGATAACATGAATGGTCGAGGCTTGACATTCGGACTCATTATTCGAGACGAGTTGCATATGCGGGATATTGGTGGGAGAAACATAAACCAAGCGACTTATACTTTGAACCCGTTACCTTGAATATTTCGAGAAATGGTTGTCAGATCTCTGATTACCTGCAGATGGATACAACTTCAACGTTGCAAGATGTGCAAATGTGAACTAGCGGACTAAAAAGTCATGATGTACATATTGTGTGCAATGGTTACTTCTTATAGCACTCCAGTAAATACCACGCCCATTTCTCGTATGGGAAACAATCCACCGAGTGGTGTTATTTCTTTCGCGATATGTCAGCAACAACTCTAAATGTGGAACATGTGGAGTACCTTGGGTGTAATATTATTGAGATCATTTGAAATATGGAGAAGATATTCTCACCTTCATTTTTTGATGTAATGGAACACCTACCTATACATTTGTCATATGAAGCTCTAAATGGAGGTCCCGTGCAGTATAGATGGATGTACCACTTTCGGCGTCGTGAGTTTTTAACTTTATTGTATTTTAAATGCTTTGTTTCATATTTACTAAATCAACTAACCTACAAATATTTGTAGATATTTAAGGGCATTAGAAGAAGAAATTGGTAAAGGCAAAAGGCACATGTTGAAGGGTCGATATGCGAGGCATATTTGGCAAAAGAAGGTTTCAAACTTTGTTGATATACTTCGAAAGGATTGAAACGACTTAAATCAACGAGGAAGCGCGTGTACTGACGGATGGATGACCCAACTCGTTTGTCATTGTTTTACATTACCCGGGGCGTGACACGTTTGTAGTGAAGATCAGATACCGAATGGAAGAAGAACTGCCTCTGACAACTTTGCTCGTATTATATTCTATACAATACAGAAGTACATGAAACTCTTGATAGGAGTGTATATTTAGGATTTGAATTGGCCAATTCTTATGTGATATAATACTTAACTAAACGTATAACGTTTTGTTTTAGGATCTACCATGATTGGCTTGATGAGTTGAATTCGATGCGACAGGGCGTCTGGAGAGAAATCATGGCGTCGCAATAATTTCGCGAATGGTTTCAAAAGTATGTACGGAATAATATGGATACACACGGACACACGAAGTGCTTTTATTAGGTTCCACACAAAATCAAAAAGGTATAAAGGGTATTACATCAAGCAGTGCTATTTTGATATCGAGCCGAGGCGATGGTAATAAGAACACTTACAATAGCGGTGTTTGTGTCAAGGGGTTACGTCTGCAGATGATGATCATGTTGACTCATGGTGTCTTAAAAGGAGATTTGTGAGTTGTCGTGCGGCGAGTTACGTGCGTAGTCCTCTTCAAATGTTTATGGTTTGACACTAGCAGTGGATGCTGAGTGCGTAGAAGAATAGAATGGTTCAAATAAAACACAAAAGCCCGGAGGTTCTAAAGATGACCCGTTTATCACAGTATCGAACGCAGCAGTATCTTATCTCGTTATGTATCCGCGGTGGAGATCATAAGCGTGGTGTGTCGCCAATGAAATCGAGCGAGGTCAGTCGGTGGACTTCGTATGCAAAAATGTGGATGTCTCCGCTTTGAATCACCGAAGATATCTTCGAAAGAGCAATGACCTCCTCGCATTTCTATTTATTTAGCCGATGATGTGCGGTTGTTGAACCGGCCGTTTTTGTTATTATTGAAGAGGAGGGCGATGTGTGTCCGTCATGGAGATGGAGTCGATTACGAGTCAAACTATCGACAGCGTTCATGGCGATGATGATGAAAACGGCTTCCTCCGAAGACAATTAATAATCGGAAATATTTTTGAGATTCTGGTTTTCGTATAGTAATTTGCAACTTTGTATTAAACTTAAGTATTGAAATGCACAATGAGTGTAGTAGTGTATTTTGTATTTGTGCTTCTTGATATTGTGATATGTATTTATTGCTTGATATTGTGTTCGTATCGAGTTTGGTTAGCGTATCTTTTTCGCACTTGAATCGGCTATAGCGTCGGAAAGAAGTCGAGGATGAGACGGGGCTTAAAAAAAAATTCTAATCTCTTTTCCTGATAGAGCGGTTTTCAACTTCATATTTCCGCTCTCCTACAAAGTGAAATTCAAATAAGTTATTTTCAAAATGGAGTGGGGATAAGCGGCGAGGATGGAGACGGGTTCCGATTTTCATTTTCCCTATATATATCACATTATCATCATTCAACAATTTTTTCTTCGAACCACAACATAATATCTCTTTTATTTTATGTTATTAATTTATTTCCATAATTTTATTGTCTAACATTAAATTTGATTTTATTTTGTAGGTGACTTTAAAGAGGTAATTATTAATACTTTATTCACTTTCTTTATTTTGTATGTAATGAATTCAAGGAGGTAATTTCTAATTTATATATAATTTTTGTAGAAAGTGGTTGAATTCAAAAATATTAATTCTTACTTCTTCATTTTTTTTTTAAATTTTTTGTTATTATCTTTAATAATGTAGTTTGGTGAATATATTTGTAATTTATTTTTGTTACTTTTGTTGTAGGGAAATACTATTCAAGTTTCGAATAGAAAATTTGATTTTTTATTTTAATTTTAGGTTGAATGTTTGATGTTTTATATAAATTAATGTTTGATGTTTATATGAATAGAATGTTTAATATGTTTGATGTTTATATGAATTAATATTTGATGTTTATATGAATATGATGTTTAATATGTTTGATGTTTAATATGTATTTGTTATATGAATTGTTATATTTTTATGTTTGAATCTTTGATGTTTTTATATTTGTTTGTATGAGTTGGATGAATTGGATCTTTTGATGTTTTTATATTTATTTTTATGATTTGGATGGATTTTTGTGATGTTGCGGCCTGTTCTTTGCATGTTGTGCGAACCGGTGTTTTTTAAAAAAAATGCAGAAGAGGCGTCGGGATGGAGACGGGAAATTTGAATTTTTTTGCATCGGTCTTCGAATGGTGGAGACGGGTTGGAGTCGGATTTTATTTATAGGGCATGGAGTCGGGAGGCTTTGGAGTCGGATTGGTGTCGGTTATGTATGGAGACGGGTTAGATTCGGGATTATATGGAGACGGGTTAGAGTCGGTGTTGTATGGAGACGGGTTAGAGTCGGGTTGGAGTCGGGTTATATGGAGTCGGGTTTGAGTCGGGGTTGTATGGAGACGGGTTGGAGTCGGGTAGAAGCCCGAAATTATGCGGGCTTGGTTTTGAGTCGGGATGGAGACGGGTAGTGATTTAGAGACGCATAAAAGGCGTCGGGTGTTTCCCGACTCAATCCCATCTCAATTATTGAACAAGAATGGTTTTAAGGCGTCTCTTTTATCCTGTTTTCTAATAGTGGCCCGTCCTTGAACTTAGAGAGATATATATGGAATTAGAAACAATATATTTTCCATTAACGTTTTAAATGTTTATGTCACCGATTGATGAATAGAGACGGTTTCGGGCGTCTCTTTTATCTGTTTTCTAGTAGTGAGGCCCAATCACTTGAGACTTGAAGTATATGGAATTAGAGGCAATATATTTTCCCATTAACGTTTAAATATGATTTCTTCCTCTATCTATAAAAGGTACAATAATGTATCCATTCAAGCTGAATGCAGAGATAACAATATTAACATTATTTCATCATAGTCCAAATGCTAACTACTTTTGAATATTATAAGATCACCCGACATTCTATGAACTTAATCACGTTTTCAACGCGTGTGTATAACGATTAAAATTTTGTGGACATTTGGTTGCCAAGTCGTTCATTTTCTACTCACCATGTAAATATAGCAGAGTCCAGGACACTTACCATATGAGAACAACATATACATTATATTTATGCCTTTATTTGTGTAGGTACGATCAAGCATAGAAGAAGTCTCGAGCAAAACAATAATAAAGAAAGGGAGAGACTAGTGCCCAGCACCAGTCGGGTAACTCGTTACACCTTTCGGCGCTGACTTCAGTACTCGACTCGATAGGCTGACCGTTAGTTAATAGGTCCATCTGAGTTCAAGGTAGTGCTCGTTTGAAATACCGGTTCGTTCGATATTTACTCGGCCCACGTTAACAAATTGTCAAAATTTAAAAATATTATAAATATGGTCAATACATAATCATAAATAAAAGAGCAATAACATTATTTAAAATAATTATTCTTTTATGAATAATTCTATTTGCTACATAAGAGGTGTGTACTTTGTTTAACTATTTTAATTTAATTTTTAATTAATTAACTTAATTTGAAAAATTTACAAAAGATTGAAGGTTTAATTTGAAAATTTACAAAGATTTTCGAGAAGCTTGTGGTGATGCAACTTAACGGCTCGGGTACTATCATTTTGGCTAGTTAGCTAGAATGGATTGTCTTACTTGAGTCGAGTCGAGTATTAAAGTTGAATTTCGTTCTTTCTGCGACTCGTTATCTACCCCACTCGCTATCTTAACGAGGTCAGTCGGGTACTCAATACTTATTTCATTCATTTCGTTTCCAGCACCGGAGAGACCAAGAGAAGTTAGCACTATCAAGATATCCCAAATTTAGTTAATAAATTCCTATTAATTAGCTGGCTGGTATACAGAAAAGGACATCACAATTAATTTAAAAAGACACATGGAGTAATATGCGGAGTATATGTTTCATTTTAATTTATTCGAATTGATATTTTGATTTTCAAGATAAAGTTTTCAATCCTTGTAACCTTCATCATTCGTGTAGACGACTGAGGGTTCAGTTTGAACCAACAAAATGAAGTTTTTTGCTTGTGTCTGATCTCTAATTGATTAGTGAGAAACTGAGAATCTTAGCTTAATTTGATTGAAAATTTTTGCATTACAAGTAGCCAAATTTGATGGCGTGGTTGGCGTAGGAATCCTTATTGTAAGGAAATAACAATTATATTTCACAAAAAATAACTATTATAAGGTCTATACAATGTTAAGCGAGAAACTAAACTATAAATTACAAGCCTTTTTTCAAATTAATAATTTTCTAAATACAATACTTTGTACTATACATAAAGAGTTATATTAGTGAATAAGACAATGATTGAAGTGAAGATCGACTTGTATGAGAATGTTGAAGTAAAAAATGAAATGGTTGTTATTATAATTTTTATTAGTGTTGAAAAACCAACCAGACTTACTTTTTACAGTTTTAATTCCATTAGATAACTAATACACAATACTTGATTTATTTGCGTCCTTCAATTTTTGTGTAACATTAAGGATTTACTCATGAAGGTAGTAAAGAAAATCAACTAAAAGTAACAAAAGAGTGAATACATTTGGTTAAATATACTTACCGCTTGAGTATCGTTTTTGTTTCTTTACAAGTTTCTCTAGTGTGGATGCATTGATTGTTTGCATTTGAATTTATCCTATTTTCTAACTATATTATAATTACACATGCACTTCAGGCTTGTTATTTTGTATCAAACTTGTCTACATTTAAAATAGTGTAGAAGAATGTATATATTATTTATCTTAGTGACCTATAATCTTTGTTCTCAATGCTATTATTACGGTATGCTTCCTGAGTTCATTTTTTGCAAAATCATTTCACATAACTCTTATATTTATTTTGCATGAATAGCTTTTCGAAATGCAGTTTACTTAGAAGTATAGCTAGTTAACTAATAGTCTTAAGAAGACTTCCGAATATGAACATATAAGTAAATTATTTTTCAAAAGATAAAAAATAACAAATATTATCATTGACGTACAACTTTGATGTAAAATCATTTTTTTATATGAATTGTAATATATATTAAAAGTAATATGTTTTTAACCAAACATTATACCACATATTAATTTATATTTGAGTTAAAATTTTAAAGGTCAATTCTTCCAAAAATTAAATTAGAAAATCTTTTAGAGATGGAGGAGTTATTTCCTTAGCGGCAATTGTTATAAGGTATTAAAGAAGATCATAAACATATGTTTACCTTATATTTTTAAAATTATAGTTTCAAAATGATTGTAAGCCGATTTTAGCGAAGAATGAGAACATTATACTCCTACGTCGGATTATATCTTTTATGAATTTTAGTTTCAGTAGTACTATACACGATTTTAGAGTAGTAATTTAGAACCTTTTACTTTATAAAGTTTATTAGTATTGTACTTTCATTATTTTTTTTTAAAATTATAATTTTGAAGTCAAATAAATTTTCGTGCTTTTAGTCTAATAGACGTATTAACATTAATTTTTACGAAAAATTATATTGGTATGGACAATTCTCTAAATCTAATCATGTATAGTTATTGAGAAAAGAAAATACAGTACCAATAATATTTAGAATTTGCTAATATTATTGAAAGTCTACTTTATTGTAAAACTAAAGGTGCATAATTGTAGGATTCTATTTTCGTTTTGATTTTGATTCAAGTGATAATGGTATTTTTAGTCCGTTCAATCGCGAAAAGAGGAAGAAAGCTTTTTTAAGGCGATTAGGTAACTTGTATATGCTAGTAAAGGAGAGCGTCACGTCTGCTTGACACATGAAATCGATTCTCGAATATTTGATACATTTTATGTTTAATTGAAATCATTCTAAAATTGTAAGCACACACTCATTCGATTTTTTTATAATTAATATTTTTAGTTTTTGAAGAGATATTTTGATCACAAATAACTCTTTAAATATAAGATAAAAAATTGTGATAAAATAGGATGATTAAATATTTTCAAAAAGGACATTAGTATCAATTTTATAGCATGACGGATTATTTTTGTGGATAATATTTATTTTGTTTTCTAGTATATTTTATTTCAAGTATAATTTTATTAATAATATTACTTAAATTATTAATATATATTACAGAATATTAATACATATTCAACAAAAATAATATATTTTATAAACTTAAATACTATATATATCAATCAGTGCAGTAATAATATTTTTTAGTAAAATTAGTAATATAATATTAATATAAAAAATTACATTATTCGAATAATAATCAATCAAATACAATTATACTTGGCGAATATATAATTATTAGTTTCAAAGATAAAAATCTTGTTTAAACGTCGGCGTCTCTTCGTCGACTAAAGAAAACAATTTTTTTTTTTTTTTACATAACGGATAAATCCTTAATATGTTCCTAGACCTACCGATTACTTTATCAATTAACGAGAACATGTTATCTATAATAACAATATTAAGAAAATGATTTGGTATTTCACTTGTATATTTTTACTTTATGATTTTGTTATCATCACGTAAAGTTGGAAGAAGAATGAAGAAAATTTGTTCTGTGGTATGTCAAACCGGTTTGGGATATTAGTGTGCTTGATTTTGTACGTGGAACCGGTGAAAATAATTCATTGGGAATGTAATACTCTTATATGACTTTATCATTATTTGTTCATGAAACTAAAATTATTATTAGTTAACATCTATTATCGATTCAAATTAATAATTAATAATAATAATAGTAATAACAATAACAAAAGATATCTTTACATATTAATTTGTTAGGCTGTAAGTATTAAATATCTATGAAGGTGACGTTTGTAATGTCATGTCACTTGAAGGTGACATTTATGTCGGGATTGGAAGAAAAATATATATATTTTCTGCAAATTGAGATGTGTATATAGAAAGATACAAATGTTACTTTAACAATTTGATGTGTCTAAATATTGACGAATTGACATCAGTAAAGTATCATCCCCAGTATTTTCACTTGATGTAAGGATTAAATTGGTATGATTTAAAAAGTATAATTTAAATTTTTGTAGATCCCAATATATAAAATTCATATATGTAGGGAATTAAATAACAACAACAACAATAATAATAATTCTACACAAAGCATATGATTATTTAACTAATACATATAATAATAATAATAATAATAATAATAATAATAATAATAATAATAATAATTACACATAAAGCATGATTATTTAACAATACATATTATAATAATAATAATAATAATAATAATAGTTCTAAATAATAATAATAATAATTACGCACAAAACATATGATTGTTAACTTGCTCACATTATAATAATAACAATATGTCTACATAAAACATACTTATTATTATTATTTATCTTATCTCAATTCAAATTAATTGAAACTTTCGCAATTTTCGAGACATAATTTTAATCATCAATTACTTTTTATGTACATTATGAAAAATTACAAAAAATAATATTATGAAAATATTTTAAAAATAAATTCAATAATATCAATTTTATATTTTCGGATTAGTAAATAAGTAATTGTGATCAAACTTTAACACGCGATCAACGTCAATTAATTTGAAATAGAAAAAGATATTAGTTAATTCATATTAGAACTCATGAGTTATCCAATTAAGATATGAAATTATTAATTAAAGATATTGTAATATTTTTTGCATCTAACTTTTGAATTTTTTAGAAGGATCATTTTAGTAATTAATATATAAAAAAAAAAATGGAAAAAAACTAGCAGCGTTTATTCGCTGACTTTTATATATGTTATTGATTAGTGATATAGATAGATTGACATCGATGGAGGTATCGAAAAAGATCGATAGTACATTATATCGCTGTTACCATAATTTCTAACAATAATGAATCTATAATACCGAATTTATAAGAATATAATAACCTAACTACTCAGTAGTCAGTTCAATTCAATGCAGTTCATATTAATGTCATTCATATGAATATATATACATATATACTCCGACTCTGTATGTATATATGTCGCTCATATATATAATAATATTTTGACATCAAAAGTTAGCGTGCATTATCGATCCATTAACTACTTAATTTAATAATAATAATAACAAAAATACATACATGTTTATCTTTTATAAATAATACCCAGAAGTAGCTGTGGCCTGTAATTTATTATAGGTTCTCATGTTATGAAGTAGCTGTAGCGATGATATTATTTCACTATTATAAGTAAAGACAAATATTTTTCTTGAGGCTTGAACCTAGCACTTTTTGATTGGAGGTGTGTGATAAATATTCTTAGCACCCGTATGTATGTATTTATGGTCTTTGTCTACTCACTAAGAAGAAAAAGATTGGATATGTGATATAGATGTCGTGCCCACTTGTTGTCTATCATGCTACATAAGGCGTGCATGGATCGGTTCGTTTGGTTTTGGCCGAAATTAGGAAGTGACACTATTCACCAACCGAAAGGTCGAACATAAATGTCGGTTCGATTCTGATCGGTTCCAATCCTATCGGTTCCCATCGGTTTCGGTTAAGTTTCGATTTTGAGATAATTTTTTAGTCTATCGTCTTGAACTTAAAATTAAGTCCTAAGACTAGATCTAATCCATATAATTTCAATGAACTCCTTTTAAGATTAATTATATTACATACCACAAATCGATACACAATACCCGCTCTTTTTACATATCTTTCTATTCTCTATATTATTAGCTTTAGAATGATTTGCACATTACTTATTATATTATACCAATAATAAACAAAGTTACATCTAAATTTTCATGCTTAAATATTACACATGCAAATATTACAAGATCTTGAAAGGATAATAAATGAAAATTGAGAAATACATAAAATTTAAGAGATCGGTTCGAGTTATTTGAAAGCTTGAAAATAAATTAGTTCGGTTCTCTCCCGGCCTTGAACCTAAATCGATTCGAGTTCCGATTTGTTAAAAAATTTGGTTCTTTTGGTTGGTTTAGATTTTGTACACCAACTACTTCACGTACCGTATTTAATCAACGCATTATCCCTTGAGCTATGCGTAGAAGCTAAGGTAGAATTAAAGGGATGCGCCGTCAAATGGCCAGGTGTACTGCGGTTGCCGTAAACCAACTCATGCAAGGTTTTTACCGTAGGAGGAGTCGAACCCGTGCGCTAGAAATGACGGATAAAGATACCGGTCGTCCAATTCCGGCCGATCTGCCAACTATTTACTAGCAGATTTGCCCACTGAGGCTTCACAATATTTAGTAAATTAGATACATGTGATAGATAAGTGCGGGCACAGCTAAATGCGATTCGAGGGGTATTAGAACGAAATAGTTCGGTTCGATGTTACGATTCGGAGTTTCAAGCGTAGAGGCAGAGCCATAAGGGGTTGATATTTGCCGAGCGATTCGAAAAAGCTCGGCTCGACGATTTTCAAGGATTTGCTTGATTCTCACAAATATCGGTACATCACTTCCTGTCAAAAGTCATTGACCCAAAGTCCTAATCATTTAGCTTATTGCGTCCTGAAACTTTCGTCGATTCTCATAAATGTCATCACTCTAAATCAACTATTTGTCTTCACTGGTTCTTCCCATTATCGGCGCCACTTTCGACTCCTCTCTTACGTCACCATCTCTTGCGTCCCTAGCGTCTCCCTCGTTTCCTTCTGTGAGATTGCAAGAATAACAAGCGGGTGATGCGGTATGTTGATTTGATGATGATTGATGTTTTGAATTGAAATTTTAGTTAGGTATTGAATTTGATATTTTAATTTTAGTATTTGAGTTAAATCAATTAGGTTTTGATTTTGTTATTTCAATTAGATGTTTTTTTAATTCAATTAGGCTTTAATTTTGGAATTTGAGTTATGATTTCAACTAGTTTTTGATTTTAGGATTTCAATTTGATTTTTGGTTCAGTTGTTTCAATTAAATATTAATTTGGTTTCATTTTTTTAAATTATCAGTCTAACAATTCGAGCGATGTTAAATGCCATTACTCACTCGAACGAATCGAACCTCAAAGAAATTCCAAAGCTTCATAATTCAGGCGGGCGAACCTAAGGTTTGAATAGGCGAGCCAAACCTCGAAACCTCACTGAGTCGGTAAGTTCGGCTCGTTTTCTGACCCAGTGATAGATGTCTTGATAATAATAAATTTCAATTGGCTTCTATTTTTTTCTATCCATTTATAAGTGTCATGCACTATTTGAATTATTTGCAACAAGTTGCAATAAATGTTCAAACTTCGACCACATTATACTGTGCATACATGTAGCTCATATATATAGCCATGAAAAGCATCCATGTCTTTAACAAAATTTTCATGCATGCATACTAACCAATTAGTATGGATTTCTCCAATTATTCCCCTCACCTTGGTTTCTTATTAGTCCTTTTTCTTAATTTCAGTTTACTTATTATTTCTTAAAGCAAATCATCCTCAATTTACCTCCAGGGAGTACTGGATATGGCCTATAGTAGGAGAAACCCACCTGTTTCTTTCCACAATGATGAAAACACTCCTGCAAAATTTGTATTTGATAGAATTTCAGAATTCATCCCATGTTTTCAAAACCCATATTATTGGCGAAAACTGCACCGTCGTGTGCGGCGCATCAACTAACAAGTTCTTGTTTTCCAATGAAAACAAGCTTGTTGAAGTATGATTTCTACCACATTTGATAAACTCTTCCTTTGTCTAAACAAACTTCAAACATTGATCATGGAAGCCTCAAACTTCGAAAAATCATAACTCAGCTTCTTAAACCTGTAAATCTACAACACTACACTTAGGAATCATGGATAAATTGTGAAAAACATTTTTCTTTAAAATGGGCAAACAAGGTAAGAATCAATGTGTATGATCTTGCCAAGGATTACACATTTTCTTTGTAAAATTATTTTTTAGTGTTGAGGATACTGATTTTGAGGAGAAATTAGTAAACCTTTTGCCATTTTTCTCCTCAGGCTTGATAGCTATCCCCATAGACGTGCCTGGAACTCCTTTCGTCGTGCAATTAAGGCTTCAAAAGCTTATTAGAAAAGAGATTGAAGAAGTCGGTAAGAAGGAAAATTGATTTGGCAAATGGAAAAGTGTCACCAACCCAAGATATATTATCCCAAGTGATTTCAACAAGTGATGAAAATGGGGAATTTATGGATGAAAGGGATGTTGTTAATATGCTTCTTGGTTTGTTAATTGAGATTATGACACACTGTTTCCTCAACATGCACTTTTATAGTGAAATATCTTGCTGACCTACCACATAATTTATGGACAAGTTTATAAAGGTAACATTGACTTATCTATACTAATAACTATTTTATGTGATAAGTTAAGGCCTCTTAACAAATTTGGATTTCAATATTATTTCAGTAAAAAAATTAATTTGGTTTTTTTCTTTGTGAGCAGAACAAATGGAAATTTCAAACTCTAAGAAAGAAGGTGAATTGTTAAGCTGGAATGACATAAATAAGAGGATGAAATATTCATGGAGCGTAGCTTCTGAAGTGCTTAGACTGGATCCACCATCTCCTGCTGGAGATTTCAGAGAAGCCCTTACAGATTTCAATTGATAATTTTTTTAATCCCAAAGGATGGAAGGTAATATATATATCATGGGTTTAGATTAGTCTTATAAATATACTCAGTATTTTTAATAGAGCAAAATTACGTCATAATATAAATATTTGATGTCTCACATCTAATTATATATATATTTTGATCTATTAATTAAACTCAAAGTTAAATTAAAGAACTATTATTAGTTGTGGGCAGTTTAAATTCCTCCATTGCATGCAGTAGTTGAGATTTTCAACCAAACGCTCAACTCACTTTGAAGCAATGATTTATTTACTCTCCCTCAATTTATTTTTAATATATTTTCGGATTTAAGGCTAATAAGAACATTTCTACAATAAATTAATCTTTAATTATATGATGAAAATTACAAGAATTGAAGTAATAACTTGACATTAAAAATTATTGACCATTAGGTAATAACTTCTTATTAAAAAAGTTCGAGTAATTATTGATGACTAATAAATCTAATTTTGTTTACTCTATATGATGATAATTTAATCAGATATATATTGGAGCGTACATTCAACACACAAGGATCCAAAATATTTCAAAGACCCAGAAAGAAAGTTTGATCCATCAAAGATTTGAAGGAGGTAGACCGGCTCCGTACACATATGTTCCGTTTGGTGGAGGGCCTAGGATGTGCCCTGTGAATTTGCTCGATTGGGAATTCTGATTTACATGCATCATTTAGTTAAAAGATTCAGCTGGAAAGAAGTATCACCAAACAAGATCAGAGTTTTCTTGATTTATTATTTCTGGAAAGAGAAACTCATCCTTCAACTCTTTTCTCACACGACTTCAACGGAAAATGTACTTTAAGTAGTATTGTTCATCCATATATATGAAGATTAAGATTTAGGTTGGGGTTTGATGTAGGGCTTCGGTTGGACTCGGATAAAAATCCGATTTAAATTGAATCGGTCGGTCGGCCGGATTTTCGGATCTACTTAGGTCGGGCCAGATAGGTTTAACAATATTTCTCATGGAGATAGGATCAGGTTATCGATGCAGACGGACAGTTTTTAACCGGTCCGGTCCGGTTCATTATTATTATTATTTTTTAAATAAAATTATATACTAGTCCGTGATACGTCGGCTAAACCATTGCCACACTTGCCGATTGGCGAGCCGGTACCGCTGAAAAAAACCTAAACCATTCACTAAACCGTTCTTGACGCCCCGCGACATGCGTGTGAATCGGGATGCTCGCTTGAACTATAGAGTCCTTGACTTGCGGGCCTTTGCTAATCAAGGTATTTTTAAAATTCTAATCGATATCGTCGAAAATGTAGGTTCTATAAAATGCGCTTTGATTTTGGTTCTTGATGGCCCGGTTAAAGTAGCACACAACAAATATATTAATTAGATGTTATCATTTACGGATCATGTGAGGCTACTTAGCGGATATATGGAATCACTTGGTTACGTTTATGTATATAATTGTATCTTTGTGATTAAGTTCACGATGTTAAACTTTGGATGCGATCCTACATTATGTCGTCGATTTGAATCGGTTCCACATCTGAGAAACACTACTTTTTTGCCATACTACGAATTTATCATGTTACGATTATCTGATCATTACATAAATAAAAAATCGCCCAAAAACTAATAAAAATCGGTAATCAGCGGGCCAAAATCCGGTATATCGAATCGGTCCGACGGATTTCGGATAACGGACGGTTCCCTACGCTCAAAATATCAATCCGGTTTGGATTTTGCCCAAAATCCGGTAAATCGATTAGGTCGCCCCACAGTTTGATGCAACATTTAGTTACTACAGCATGTAAGGTAGAGGTTGAGACTAAAATCTTATAGTTAAATTTAAAAAGTAAAATAAATCACCTACTAATATTATTTGTAGTTATAATATGTTATAGTCATTGAATGTTGAAAAAACAAATAAAGTGCTACAGTGTTACAATATTGAATTTTGCCTATAAAAGAACCCCTACCCTGCTCTGCATATTGTACAACGGAAGAAATAAGAATTGATATTGCTTCCTCTCATTTTTCAATCGAGTAGAAATAATATAGTAGTATCATGTTAGTCTGAACTATTTAATACCCGATTTTTAACGAGAGTTATTTCACTTTTTTGAAAGAAACAAGAATGTAGATATCGATAGGAATTTAAAGCGTGGAACTCTTCCAACTTTCAATCCGCGATTCCATCCGAAAAATCACCCCGACTTTCATGTAATGTTTTAATCAGCGGCTTGAGTATGACAGGAGTGGTCAGCTTTAAATTTTCCGTTAAAGTCCACATTTTACGTCCCAATGGCGTGCCCGTCGCGTGACTACGTTTAGGGGTTAATTTAGTCATTTCATATTAATTAAAAAAAATGTAAAAAGCAATTGGAGCAAATCAGTCAATTCAATTTTACTAAACAAACCCTAATTGCGGAATCAACTGCAAAACAAGCAAAAAATATGGATAGATGCATCTTCTAAGATAAAGAGAAGCTATCATAATTCATAACAATTATTCATCCCCAACATATTAGATTATTCTCAAACAAATGCCTCCATGTTCTAGAACAAACAAATAACCAATGTCGAAATCACATTCAAATTGATAAACTATTGTCGTGCAAAATCCCGTTACATCGATTCTATTTATGAGGCCACCAGATGATCTGACGTAAAAAATTGATTTTTTCTAAACTAAACTTATTCGGTTAATATTTGATCAAATTCAAAATTAATATTCGAACTACATCTAATCAGACCTTTTCAATTGAATGTGAACTTTTTAGCACCAAAAGAACCAAAGCAATGCAATCTTGCTTATTTACTCGCATCGTCTTCGGTCGATGAATCAACCTGCAAACACCATTTATTCTTCAAAAAATAGAATTTCCAAACCAAATATTTTATGGTATGGTGGATTTAGTGTTGCATAGAAATATCAAACCAAATCTGAAATTTTGCTCATTGATCATCGACTCCGTCTGCCAAAATAACTTGATCTCTTCAAGAAAACAGTAAAAAACCCATATTTATTCAACCCCAAATCCATATTTTGATTGTCCCAAAACAATGTCGTGTTTGGCGGCTAGCTCTTGACCGGCAAATGGACTGTTTGAGCACCGACTTTAAGGTTCAAGAGCCTTGACCAATTGAATGCGATTTTGCCCCGATTGGTTTTTCCGCGTTTTTTTTAACAATATGGAAATGACTAAATTAACCCAAGCGTAGTCACGTGAGTGGGCACGTGTCCATGAAATGTGGATTTTAACGGAAAATTTGCGCCAAGACTAATTTTGTCATAAATTTGCTTAGTTAGGTGATGGAAAAAAGTCGTTATGAAAGTTAGATGGAATGGAATCGCTGTGGATGAAAGTTGGATGATATGCGCCACCTTTAGCCCTATCCAATAATATCCGTTCATGTGATAATGTAGCAAAATCTCTTCACAAAGAGCTCTTCCGGCTTGTCGGTTTTTAAAAAGCACGTTCAAGTATTGGAATGCGTCACTTCGAGAGATCTTTGAAGAAGCCTTTTATTTTATTAAGGGGGAGCATTTGTTGTACTTTTTTCCTTATGGGGTTTTTGTCCCACTGGGTTTTGCCTCATAAGGTTTTTAACGAGGCAACATGTGTTCCCACGTAATCAGTATTATTTGATATTTCAAAGGGGGAGTGTTATGAAAGTCAGCCCACAAAAGTTGAAAAAACAAATAAAAAGTGCTTTCTGATATTAATTTTACTATAAAAAATCACGCATATTGTACAATTGAAGAAATAAGAATTGATATTGCTTCTTCTCATTTTTCTTTTGTCTTTTTCTGCATTTCCATTAAGTAGTAATAATATAGCAATATCTTGTTACTCGAGCGCTATTTAATCTGCGATTTTATAACCTGATATAATATATGTGTGTGGGCTATTTGTAATAATAGTTGGTACTTGGTAGTAACAAGTTACTTTGGAAGCATTTCTTGTATGCATGTATTGCTAGGGTTATGCTTGAGCGAACCACCGAATATGGATGGGTTACAGCAGCTTAGTCGGCTTCGAACGCCTACGTTTGGCTCGGTTGAAATGGGCTGGACACTTAGCTTTTGAGGTTCGAGCTCGGGTTCTACCATTTTCGAACCGTTCGGTTTGACATCAACAACCAAACAATCATCAAAATTGAAACAAAAATTGAAGAAATAGCACAAAATAAAGGGAAGCAAACGAAAATATCGCAAATTGAGACAATTAAAACCAAACAACATTAAATTGAAATCCTCACTAGAAAACAAAAATTATAATATAATTGAAATAATCACTCAAATCCCAAAAACAAAACATGAAATTGAAAGCCTAGATGTAATTCAAACCCAGATTGAACTACACATGCATCTTGAAAATAGGCGACGCCCGAGGCTTTCGGACGTCATTACCGTGGGTTGGAGAACTTGAGCTTTGGTTTGACCTAAATTTAGCTATCGGCCACTACCCAATTCTTGTCATGAACCTTAGTTTGGCGGAATGGGGAAGTGGCGGTTGTACTATGTTTCTAATACTAGGAATTGGGGTGTTATATGGATAAATCATGCCTCTTTCATAAATTTATTTTGGACAATTGTTTTTGTTATATGAAAGAAGATCTTTGGGGATTATTCATAAGCGATACAAAAAGTGAGGTGAACAATATTTACAATCTATCCCCTCCCGACCACCTCTCACCGTCTGACGACACATAAATTAATTCCTGCATTGTAATAAAACCCCAGTAAGTAGTGTCTCTGAAATGGCCAGACAGCGAAGATAATACGTCGAAGGGGTGGGCTTAATTATAATGAATGAAAAATATAAATAATGTCAATAATATTCTTAATTTCATTCTGATTGCTCTTCTTCATATAGTTTTGTACAAACTTCAGATGGAATTCATTGAAAATGTTTCATCAACAAAATGTTTGATAATATTAGTTTGACAACGAGCGAGAACGAATAATCAATCACATCGTCATCCGCCCCATGCATAGTCATTGAATTAATAATATAATTACCTATTGCATGAAATTAAGTACACCCCTAATTATAATAATTAAATATAGTTACCTTCTTTCTATTAAGCGAAGATTACGCTTAGGTTTAGTCACCATGTACTTTAAGTTGATCTTATATATTAAAGTCATTGAAGAGCAGAAGAGTGAAATGACAAGACCGATTCCCACGTCCGTTGTAGTTGAGTTAGGCCATTTTTTGTACGTGATTAATGGGGCAATCGTGCATGCGTGGGTGGCGCCAAATAGAGGTGCAGTAATTAAGGTAATTGGGTGACCGTTGCGGTTGGTCCCGTAAAGTGGCACCGTTGCGCGAAATGGTCATGTAATTGTGTGTGTAGCAGTGCGCAGATTCCTATTTTACTTGATTCCGTTAAAGGATATGATTTGGGGCAAAAATAGGCGACTTTTGGGGAAAAAATGTAATTTTAAGACTACTTATGGTCTCGAGTTTTTTGGGCGCCAAATCGCCTCTTTTCACTAAACAACCCTATTTCCCTCCAAAATGCACCCTATATATACCCCCATACAAACACTACAACAACATAATTTTCATCCCTCTTCTCCACTCAAAGTTTTTTCTTTCCATCTTGAAAAAAATGTCACAAAGTGAAAGTTATATAAATCAAGAAGACATGGACAATGAAGTGGTGAGGTGCTCTTGTGGGTTGATTTGCCGCTTGACCTTAAATAGGCCTTGGTGGGCGTCGATTTGTCAAGTGTCCAAATATGAGATTTGGTGCGGAATGTGGAAATGGAGAGGATCTTTGTTCCCGTTAGAGAAGACAATACGTTTTAGGTCTACTCGAAGATGTAACAAAATGGAAGTTAATCGATAATTTACAAAGAAAAGTGAAAATTCTCATTCGATTGTTTTTCTTAAATTGGATTTGGTTGTAATGGCATATTTTATGAATTAATATATTTATGTTTCTTTTGGTTGTAGCAATGGCATATGTATGGAGTTTCAATTTAATATATTTATGTTTCATAGGTAGTATGGCTTCTTTTATTGCATGGTGTTTCTTTTGTTATATACTGGGCAAATTTTATGGAACATATACTGGGCAAACTTTAAATCTAGTTTTATGAAACATATACTGGGCAAATGTTTTGCTAGCTTCTTTAAATAGGTAGTATGTATTTGTAGATTTCAAAATTGCTTAACACCGTTTTGCCAAATCTTTTCTTCTTCGATGCGTTATAAAAAAGGCAAAACTGGCAAAACCCATCTTGCTTCGGTACATCAATCGCTTGTGAACCATCTTGCCCAAAATAATTATGTATCGATACGGCGAGAACTATCAACTTTTACCAAAAACTAGCAAAAACTAGCCAAAGCTAGGCGAGCATCCTTGAGAACCATCATTGGCGAGAACCCATGCGCCCAATCACGTTGTGTCGATAAAGCGTGCCTTACGCAAAAAAACTTTTATTAAAAGCGGAAAAACCATCACTTAATGTATCGAAACTTAACAAGAAACCATGTTGGTTGAACTAAAAAAATGAACTTTTAAAAAACAAGTATGGCTTGATCTTGAGTCAAATCTGCAGCAGCCCTGAAACTTCCTACCTTAAATCAATGCAGGAGTCTTGTCACTATAAGTTGACCTCTACTGCTGTCTTTAAATGGCATCCATCAACCCCATGAATTTTTCTACAACCACTCTTAAATGCTTCTACACATCTTAAAACACAAGTACCATCTGCGAAAATTTGACTTCCTCCCACGAATTATCAATTGTTTCACATAACAAGATGTTCTTGGATTAGTATCCATAATTTCAGTACAAAAATCTCATAATCTCTCAAATTGTTTGCATTCATCCCCATAAATTGCCTTTAAAGCAGCCTCTTTAGCTCTAAAAGCTTGCCACCTACTAACATGTTGTTTAGCTTGCGCCATCTCTTTCTAAAATCGGCAGCTTATAACTGGATTGAGTTTAAGATTTATTCTGTAGTGCTTTGCAAGCCAAGTTGAGGTTAAAGTCTTGTTATCATACACTGGAATACATGTATGATACAAATTGCCATTTTTCTAATCTGCGGACTGATTCCCCATTCCAGCTTAACTTGCATATATAAACCAACTTTAACTTTGATCTTGCAATCGCCTTTAACTACGGACTTTTCATTCCTCACATACTTGATGTCCCTTGCATCTTTAATATTGAATGTATCAATGGCAGCCTTTAACTCCTCTCTAGAACTAAACAACATTCCAATCTCAAATTTAGGGTGTCTGCTATCAATCACTGAATTGAACTTAGGAAAATTCTTAAGCTTCATTATCCTCAGCACAGCTAGCATCATTATCGTTATCGCTCTTGATACATAAATCGCCACAATCTAAGTCTATGTTCTCAGCTAGCATTTAGTTGATCATGGGCAATACTGGAGAAAAACTGAGTATGAGTAGTTATGATGCCATCATTTTCAAGGCCGTGATGACATTAAGATCAAATAAGTGTAAATGTCATCACTTGTCTCACCAAATCCCCTTGAGCCCTCGATTCGTGGACAGTCTAAATCATATCGTGGACCCACGCTGTGTCAAACTCATCTCCTCTATGCAACGATTACAAGGCAGTCCACGTGAATTCATGATATCATCGACGTCATCTTGACACCACCATAAAATCTTGTCTAATTTCCCCATGCAGCTGACCTCGACCACCCAACATAGCATCTAGTCGTTATGCTCAGCATAAATGTCCACCACGATTTCCTTTCTTAAGAGCGCAACAACCTAGACAATCGCTATCTTTTTTAAGAAATATACTTTTATAAAATCATCTTTATACTTAAAATAAAATACGGTTTATTTTTTATCGAGATAAAGGCTTCATTCGACTCACAAAATCTTTTAGTTTTTCTAAACTTAAACTACCACGTGACATAATCATAACAATCTACTCGCTGACATATGTACATGAGGGACTTACCAGTAAGGCACCACCGTGATGTATCCAGATTGTCATCAAGCACTTTTCTAAAACGTTATACGCGATACATAAAACAAAATAAATCGAAATAACTTAATATTAGAAATAACATATTAGAGCCCTAAATTAATTTGGGGAAATCTGAAATCCTAAATTAATTTGGGAAAATCGGAAACCCTAAATTAATTTGATCTGAAACCCTAATTTAATTTGGGGAAATAAATAAAGAGTAATTCAATTTTGAAACTTGACAAACTTCCCAAATAATTTATGAAAATAGAAAAAAACCCATGGATTTGAATAAACTATGCCAAAAATCCCGTTCTTGAGGTTTTGAAACTAACCATACTTGATTATCACCAGCGCCTCGATTATGTAGCGTAGCCATGAAACAAGCTTGGATTTTGGGTTCAAGCAACTTAGATTTTGAGAGTTGAAGAAAGAGTTTAGAGAGAAAAGCTTAGATTTTTTTAGATGATGAGTGTTAAATGGTTGACTTCCACATTTATATGACCATTTGGGTTACAAAATAAATAAATTTTCATTTTGGGGTCATTATAAAACTAATTTCATTATATGACTCTTTTACAAATTGATTTTGGGGTCATTAAATACGCATGAGTTACATTTTTGCCCCAAACCGTTAGTCCTTAACGGAATCGTTAAAATAGGGACCATTTGCGCACCCGCTACACACTTACAGCGGGGACAATTTCTTGTAGCGGTGACAACTACGAGACGAGCAGCGATTACCGCTGATGCGGACCATTTCGGCCAATTCCCTCCCCGAAAATATGTCAGCTGAGGTGTCAAAATCACGAGAAATCTTTGGAGGATCTCGAAGATGTGTTTCCATCATGTTGGTCCATTGTTTCTCCTTGAAGACAAATAATGTGTCATTTGACCATAAGCGAGTGGAAAAATTATTCCGATTGCTTTCGTATTAGAAGGTTTTGTATTGATTGCTTTGAGCTCCTCAGCGAGTCACATTCTTGAGTCATGGATTAATTGGACCTTCCTTTATATTATCTAAATTTGTTTTAAAACATAGCCTTGTCAGAAAAGCTGTTTCAAAACAAGTAGTCAAATGCCATTATTTAATATAGTATTTACGGATAAACTGAGCGGCTAGTCGAGCCCAAACGTAAAAGCTGTGAAAAGCGAAACAAGATTTATATATTAGACTCCCAACCTTAGTTCTTTCGAATGATCAAGTTTTTGCTTCATACATAAGCGGTCAGGTATCGGGGATAAATAATTGTACCTAATAACATCCATCAATCAATATACAACAATAGTATCAATCAACTAAAACAGATGATAATAAGCAATTCTTAAAGTGGACATCGAGGAGGGAAACTTCAGAAAAAGTAACAACTTAATGAAGAGAATAAACTTTTGTACAATTTTCTATATCATGTAATCAATATTGTTTAATGTAGGAATCAATAGTATAACAGATTCAACTTGACAAAAATTGAGCAAATTAAAACAAATTTAGATACCAATATTTAAGCCCTTACAGATTTCAAAATTGATAATTTCTTAATCCCATCCAAAAGGCTGGATGGTATATATATACTATATATGGAGTGATATTCTATATATCATACCATGCATGTCAATGATTACATTTTTTTATGTCCAATGATTACAAATTTTCATCCCTATTTATATATATTTTTAGTGTGTGACATCTAATGATATAAATATTTTCTTGATATGATGATAATCCAATCAGATATATTGGAGCGTACATTCAATACACAAGGATCCAAAGTATTTCAATGATCCAGAAAAGTTTGATCCATCAAGATTTGAGGGAGGTAGACCATCAACTCCGTACACATATGTTCCGTTTGGTGGAGGGTCTAGGATGTGCCCTGGGAATGAATTTGCTCGATTGGGGATTCTAATTTACATGCACTATTTAGTTAAAAGATTCACCTGGAAAAATATATCTCCAAACAAAACCGAGAGTTTCTTCATTTCTTATGTCCTGAAAAAGAGAACCTCATTGTTCAACTCTCTCCTCACACGACTTCAAAGGAAAATATACTTTAGAAATTAGTACTATTATTCATCCATATATATAAAAGATTATTATTTATGTGTGGTATTGATGTAATGTATGGTTAACTATATAATCATATGTAAGAGTATGAGTTAGTCGAGGTCCAAAATTCGACTATAAGTTATCAAAGGTGTTTATATTGTACTCAGTATTTCGTATGATGGAGCACTGTCTTTTATCGCGTATATATTATATGCATATGATTATATTATCTTTATATTTACACTTAGCAAAGTAATCCAATGACAAATATGAAATATTAGATTTAGATGTGATACTAAAAACATATTGGAAGGATGCTCATTAATTTTAGATAAATAAAAATAGTAATGTAAACTACTTTTGGCTATTTTCCAGGACTTATTTTTCAATCTATTTTACATTCCACCTTATTTTCGTTAAATATAACTCATAATAGATATGGAGTATTAATGACCATTTTTTGTGATGCTAAAATCTTGGATAGCTTGCGGTGGTAAGAAATTTGTGTAATTGGAACAGTAAAGAGAAAAACAAAACAGGGCAGAGCAAAAAAGAAAAAAACAGAGGGGGAAAAGAAGAGAAGAGGAGAGGAACTTCATCTTTCTTTCTCTTTTTTCTCACACATCAATTCCTTCTTTCAATTCTGTAAATATCGTCACTTTCAAGCACAAATTTAACAAATTAAATTGTTATATTTGAACCAGGTTATTCATCTTTTTTCTTTTTTTGCCATATAAGAATATTTATGTTGTCATTTCTTCTAAGAAATGCTCTTATCAATGTTGATTTTGTTGTTGGTAAAAAATCAAATATTGTGTTTGCATAGGATCGGAGTCAAGACCTGAGCTCTATGATTGTCGATAGTGATGTTGTTAGGATTTTAATACGGAGTATTTAATAAATTAATTAAGAATCACAAATCTTTGTTGGCAATCATGACAACAAAGTGTGTTTCTTGATGATATGTTGCCATGCAAATAGAAAAAACTGCAACCTTGCATGGAAATGAAGATCAATAGATAGAATAGTTTAAAATGATCTGTATTTTATTATACTTCTGAAATTCATATAATAGACTCTCTATACTAATATTTGATTAAACACACTTTTTGTTGTGTTGAATGTTAGATTACATATTCTAGACCTTAGATTATCAAAATATGTTACACTTTATAACTCCCCCTTCAGATACATGGCTCCCAGCAAGTTGAGGAAAGCCATTGGGGCAGTGAAAGATCAGACAAGCATTAGCCTTGCAAAGGTTAACAATAGTGCATCCTTATCAGACCTAGAGGTAGCCATTGTGAAGGCGACTCGCCACGAGGATTATCCGGCTGATGAGAGGTATATCAGAGAAATATTAAGCTTAACAAGTTACTCCCGTTCCTATGTTAGTGCATGTGTAAACACTCTCTCAAGACGCCTAGGCAAGACCCGAAATTGGATCGTGGCACTCAAGGCGCTTATGTTGATCCATCGGTTGCTGACAGATGGTGATCCAGCGTATGAGCAAGAGGTTTTTTTTGCCACACGGCGTGGGACACGCCTCCTCAACTTGTCAGATTTTCGCGATAAGAGATCGAATTCATGGGATTATTCGGCCTTTGTGCGCACTTATGGGCAGTTCTTGGATGAACAACTTGAGTACAGGATGCAAGGCAGGAGAGGGAAGAATAGTGCAACTTTTGCATATCATGAGGAAGTTGATGAGGATGCTGCAAAAGGTGCCATTGTTGTAAGAACCACTCCAATTAGTGAAATGAAAACAGACCAGATCTTTTCAAGAGTTAATAATCTGCTTCTCATTTTAGAGCGCTTTTTAGCTTGCAGACCAACAGGTCAGTATTGCATTAATTTTTCCTAATTTTTTTACATGATTTACTAATCTAGGTAGTCCGAAATAATACTGCCTCCATCACAAAAATATTGTCCAGATTTAAATTTTGAACTGAAAAACAGGTGATGCAAAAGGCAACAGGATTGTTCTGGTGGCCTTATATCCAATGGTGAAAGGGAGTTTCTATCTTTATTATGACATAACAGAGATATTGGGTGTCCTAATCAACCGGTTCATGGAGCTACCTATCCCTAAATGTCTCGCAGTTCATGAGATCTTCTGCAAAGTTTCGAAGCTATTCGAAGAACTAGATTCATTCTATAGTTGGTCCAAAACTATGGGAATTGCACGATCATCCGAATATCCAGAACTTGAGAAAATCCCACAAAAAAAATTGGATGTCATGGATGAATTCATAAAAGAAAGATCAGAAATGGAGAAAAAGAACAAAGAGGAACCAGAACCGGAACCAGAACCTGAAAATGAACCAGAACCTGAACCAGATATGAATGAAATCAAAGCATTGCCAGCACCAGAAGCAGAACCTGAACAAGAACCAGAGAAGGGGGAAGAGCAAGCAATTGTGGAAGTTAAAGAAGAGTTCAAATCACAATTTTCTGATTTATTAAACCTTGGAGAGGATGCTCCAACATCAGAAGAACATGCTGATAAATTAGCATTAGCATTATTTGATGGTGTCCCAACAACTGCTCCTGCCAATGGGCCTTCTCCATGGGAAGCATTCAATGATTCGGAAAACTGGGAGTCTGCATTGGTGCAATCCGCAAGCCATTTATCGAATCAGAGAACCGAGCTTCCAGGTGGGTTTAATACATTGATGCTAGATGGAATGTATCAGCAAGGAACCATGAATCATGCAGTGGCTTCATCCGGAGTTAACGCCACAGGAAGTGCTAGTAGTGTTGCTATCGGCTCGGCTGGAAGGCCAGCCATGCTAGCATTGCCTGCACCTCCTAGTGCAAATGGTGCATCTAATACAAACACAGTTACAGATCCTTTTGCAGCATCTATTGCAATAGCACCTCCTCCTTATGTGCAAATGTCTGAGATGGAGAAGAAACAAATACTTTTGGTGGAAGAACAGGTAACTTTTATTACAACCTTATTATTTTTACAATCTAAATTCTTGGAAGAAAATATTAATTCATTATCGACTTTAAGTCATTACTTCCATAATCCCAAAATGATTGTCTATTTTTAACGTATTTTGTTATTAGCATAATATGAGTCGGTTGAGACTACAAAATTTATTAATTTAGACCATTAAAAATTAAAAATCCGTACAATTTTTTTTGGGATGGAATTGCAAAGGTATCATTTTGTGTATTAATTTTTAATATTGGTTCCATCACTATAGGTAATGTGGCAACAATATGCGAGCAATGGGATGCAAGGACAATTGGCATTTGCCCAAATGCAATCAAACCCCTACCCATACAACATGGGAGGGTATGCAAGAAATTACTAATTACATGATGGGTCAATAATAACAATTTTTTAGAAGTTTCTAAACAACAAATTGGGGAATGTATTTAGAAATATAGAAATCATTTCTGACCAGTGTCAAGATTCCCCTGTAACATGACACAGTAATTGTAAGTTTGCATCCACTATAATAGATTCTATTTTCAACTTGGCTAAATTTCATTTAACTAGAAATATTGAAATAATTTTAAATAGATATCTAAATATTTTACTATTTCAAATAGGCATTGGCACTTGTGAACTTTCAAAAATCGTGACACTAGAAATTTTTTAGTATAGAAAAAGCTACATGCACCTTGCTTAAGCTTAAGATTAAATAAGTGCATCATGACAAATGAAATACATGTGTATCCTTATGAAAAGGTTAAATGTGAAAAATACTATTTCAAATAAAGAAACTAAAATTATTCTTATACTTTTTTTTAGAAAGAACGTCATTAATTCAAAGTACATTATCTTTTGTAGATTGCGTATGTACTTCATATGTATGATGTATCGAACTTTGATAATAAGAATAAGAATATAAGAGCTTATTCAAACGTATTAAGGTCATGCAAAATATGTGGGGTGTGAATATTTTAAATGACGTTACGCATTATACTTTACCTTGAAAGGTATCTAGTTTGTTTTTACTGATGACTCGTTTATGTCACTTTAATTTTCCTTTTTCATTAATTTTATCATGTACTCTTGTTCCTTCTATCATCAAACTCTTCTCCAAATAATTGAAACTGTTTTTATGTATACTTTTAGAAACCGCTTTTATCGTCCAGATTGAAGGAATCTTTAATTTCTTTTCCATTTTTATGCAATTTAAAATGAGAAGATTTAATGGAAGTAGCTAGTATGTGTTAGTTATTGAGACTTAAAATTGACCTTGTGGTTGCCCAATTGACTTGGGGTCTATCTTTTTTCACTGATTTTAGAAATAGGGGAAGGAGGGCCAACATATATACATTGAGTCAGGATTGAGTATATTGAAAGGTTGGAAGAAATCTTTGATCATTATATATTTCCGGTATGAATACAATATCCACCATGAAACGTAGTGTATTAATAAAGTGATAGTAAAATACTGATTCGTTCGTCGTCTAATTCTATATTATAAGATTTCGGAGATATTGTCTCATGAAATTTTGACGTAGCATTTAAATGTGTATAGTCTATGTGGACATTGAGAGAAATTACTCCGCCATTTCGAATTCTGTCATGGATTATATTTTAATTTTTCGGTCAGCTTTGAAAATTTTGATCATAGTCTCGTTAGTAGATAATAAATAATATGATCGAGTAGGATCTTGTTAGATTCGTTCGATATATATTTTGAAATATCGATTTTTTATAATTTTTTAAAGAGTGTAGAATTAGAAATATTCTTTTTAAGTGGAGTGTCTTGAAGATAAGTAAAAAGTCGAATCTTAGTATGATTTAGGGATGGAGGGAGTAATAATAACATCAACATGAATTAGTAGTTTATCGTCAACCCTACATCAATAATAATTAAGAATCGGCACCTGAACTTGGATGTGACTATGTGAGGATCTATGTTATTGGGATATCACGCACCTGTACATGGCTAAGTTGATTCTGTTTTATCAACATGTTTTCTCAGTTTCTACTATACTCAAAGATTGTGCATATATATATATATATATATCTATATATGGATAATAAATACTGTTGTCTAATATATTGTAGTTTCGATCTTATTGCTAATAATGTTATACACTACTTACGCATGCATGGTTAGTTGCTTCTTCCAGGCAATCAAAAAGTATGATAAAGTGATGAGTTGTTGAATAATATAATGCCCAAGTTAAGCTGGTCTAACAAAATTGAATATTCACTATACTGAAATTTGTCCTGAAAAGAAACCCGGACGAGATTATTATTAAAGCTTGCAACAATTGTTAAACGATATTTGTTCTCTTTGTTTTATTTGAGTAACTTGTTTATAACATAGCTTCTTCATCAATTATACAATAATATATCCTAATAAGGTACATATATTTCTGAATTTATTTTTCACAATAAAATCAACTTAACAATATATTAAAACTACGAAATTCATCATACATATATAGTCAAACTATATATCAGCGATATTTAGAAATTTAAATAAGCCCAATAAAACTTAGTTATAGATTAATTTATAAGCTAATAAGCAAATAGATTTCGTAATTGACGTAACTCATGTGAAGCCATCCTCCAATCAACACCCTCAATAAAGATTTAACCAAAGGTGCCCTCCCCAAAACTGCACCAACACTTCCAAACACCAAAAGAGCCAAACTAACAGCACCTACAACAACACCAAGCCTCACTAAATAAGGCCTCACAAAACCAGCAGCCAACAAAGGCACCAATGCACCCACTGCAAAAGCAAAGGCAGAAGCTAAAGCTGCCTTTAATGGATTAGGCAAATGCTTCCTCCTAGCCTCTAACTCAACTTTTGCAACACCTCCAGCCTTCATCTGCCTTTTCAATTGTGAGTTTTCTATGTCATATTGGGAATAAACCGACACGAACTCCCCGATAGCCATGCTACATGCCCCGGCTACTAATCCGGCTATACCGGTGAGGATCATGGTCTTTGCATCCTTCCTCACCGCGCCAACTCCCATCATCAATGAAGCCGTTGACAGTAACCCATCATTTGCACCTAAAATGGTTGCTCTAAGCCATTGAGCTCGCTTGGCGTAATCAACAACTTCTACTTCTTTTGCATCCTCCTCAATAACAACTTGCCCTTCAAGATCATTTTTATTAGGCATCATTTCAGTACTTTTCTCCTTTAGAGTTTTGTGATTTTCTTGTGCTTGGATTGTTGTTTCCATTATAAAAATAAAATATGGTTTTCAAGAACTATATATATATGCAATGTTTTGTGGGAGGAGTGTGGAGGGCACAAGCCTCGCAAGTGAATGTTTATATAGGCAGTTTAATTCCCTATTTACACAGTGAATAAATGATGTGACATTGGCTTTAAAAAAGATAATCTTTAATCAACATAGCTGGCATAGTGTAGCATCATGTTCTAGAGAATATAGTTGCATTCACACACAGTTTTGACTTTTGAAGGATCAAGATGCTAACAAGCTAATATATAATAATGTAGTTCTTGATTATTCCATTAATATTAACAAGCTAATAATAAGGAAAGATTAAGCATCAAGTATCATTGTAAAAGTGGATAATAAGGTCCTCATTTCCCTTTTCGCTTTCGGCTCCACATTGATGATCATCATATGTTATCGAAAACGAGTATTTCACCACTAGAAAAAATACATAAAATCCAACACCTATTAGCCATGGTTCATCTGGAATCGATATGGGAAATGTGTTAACTAGTGCAATTGTTAAGTGTCATCATGTGTTGTTCAAAAAGTTTTCACTTTGCACCAAATTATGCGCATTTTGTGTTTGGAATATAATATGTGGACTTCGTTTTACAAGTTTTTCTCGATGTCATGAAAAACAACAAAACTGATACAACAATAATTACTTTTTCTATTACTTGCATAACTAATTCTATAACTTTAAGAATGCATGCATGCATTTTTCACTCGGATATCACGAGAGACTACTGCACTATATTCTAGAGTGTGAAAAAGTTAATTAAGGAACAAATAAAGTATCTTGCGTTTTATTAGGAGCAAATTTTGATAACGATAATGGGAAAGGAATCAAGGATAATAGAAAGAGTATTCTGATTCTTTTCTCTCTAGAGTCTAGACTATAATACATAGTAATGTTGCAAATCTTGAACCATCTGGTCTAGAACGCACCAAAGGAAACTCTCAACTTCAAAACTTGAAAAAAATAAATTGACTAATTATATTTTAGACCAATTAAACTCTAATTAAATATTTTATTCCGCCATTCCATTTTACGCCATTAAATAAGTTATTGAGAGGCGATTTCATTTGGTTATATATCTGTTTCAAAATACACGATCATCTAGAATTTTTTTAATTTTTCATAATAATTAATTGTTTACAATTTTAATATACGTTTTCTGATTAGATGTAGTTTTTACGTTTCCGTGTGGTTTTATAATCTGATATAGTTTTCGCGATTCTTAATAAAAGAAACTTTAGCAATAATCGTCCCCATTTTTAAAACGGGAAATACCTAATTAGAAAAGTATAAACGTATGTCAAATATTCAATATGATTCCATAAAATTTGGTTTTGTCCCGATAATAATAATAATAAACTCTAACCAACTAAAATGATCTTGCGATCAATCGAACTCCAACGAGTATTGAGTCACTTATTCCGTTAAAACCATAAAAATAAACTAATATTCATTATAATATAGATCAGTAAGTCGAATAAAGTGAGTCAATTCAGTTTTGGATTCAAGCCCGTTTACACTTAGTCCCAAAACAATTGTCATGAAATTTGCAGCCTCTGTGTAGAATCTTTTTCCATTCCCAGTTATTCAAATCCTCATCACCAATCAGGTTCAAGCTTCGTTTATTCCAATTATTATTATTATTATTATTATTATTATTATTATTATTATTATTGATTGCTTCAGGTATAGTAGCTGTTTCGAGCTTCATTGTTTCTCAAATTAACTATGTAAGTCGTTTTCAATAATTTATTTCATTTCATTATTTTCATTTTTATTTTATTTTTTTGTTATCGATTATATTCTATTGATTAGATCCGTATTGTTTATATGTTATTTTTAGCTCTAAAATATTTAATCGATGTAATTAATTTTGTTCCAATAGGGGAAAGTATAAATGAATTATGTTGTTGAATCTATAGCTAGATGCATACTCTCTCTAGACATTTTTTTTTATAGAGGATTAATAGTGGTTCCTCAGTTAATCGTGATGACTCGAACTTTCGGTTAGAGGTGAAGTGTCTTAATGAAGACCAGACATGAACTCATGTTGTTACATTCGTCAATAATTAAGTGAATACAAGTAATAAATTTGTTTGTCAATTATAGGTTAATGTTTTGCTTGGATGTTGTTCAATTTCTAGATTTTCCTTTGAAGATTGAGGTTATTTACAAGCTTGGCAAATTTTATTTATAGATAGATTCATGAAATCGATGGTTATTTTTCTAGAAAAACTTGGAGTATTAGCTGTCGAGCAGCCTAGTGATCACACAGTGCATTTTCCTTCCCTGTTTGGTTATACGTTTGGTCTTGAATGTTTTGTTGACTTTGTAGGTCGGACGAGGAACCAGTTGATCAAAAGAAACTTATGGAAGACAGATGCAAGCCAAAATGTGTGAAGCAATTGCGAGCATATGAGGTGACTATTCGATTCTGAGATGATTACTCCATCTTCGACCTATTCATTGATTCATACTGTGACTTCTTTTTACTCTATTCCTTGATTTGTTTTGTGCCACGCTGATATCTACCATATGTTTTCTCCTCATGACTGTTTACGAGTTGTGTATTAACTCCTCATGCTCCTCTTTTTTTTTGGTAAACTGTAGTTTATTTAATTATCCTTTTGTAGTGTATCTTGCTCTTACATATATCAGAAGTCTTTTTTACGGAGTAATTTACTTGTATATCCAAAATCGTGTATAGTCCAACTTGCAAAGCTCTAAAATTTAATGGTACTATCTTCGGTTGTATCTTAGAAGCTTGCTCCTGTGCCTCTTTGTTGACTGTCTGAATATGTGTTCTGTTCACTGCTAAGCTTATGAGAGGTTGCTATGGTGTCCGTCTCTGGACATATTGCTCAATAGAACTTCCATTTTTCTGTGTAGGCATGCGTAGACAGGATCAAAGGTGATGAAAGCGGAACCAAGCACTGCACTGGGCAATATTTCGACTTCTATCATTGCGTTGACAGATGTGTGAGTATTTCACTCTTTGTCCTTACATCTTTACTTCCTCATTTCCCTTTGTATTAGACTATTAGCATTTTCCTCCAGGATTTTCAGTTCAAGAGTATCAACTTATTTTTTCTGAAACCGATGATACTGCAGGTTGCTCCTGAATTATTTAAGAAACTCAAATGACAGAAGAGACGGATGCGCATCAGAGGTGTCTCATGTTATTTAACAATTTATCATCATTATTTTGTCAGTAAAATACCGATGACAGTGTCCAATTTCAGGGTCCTCCTGAGTTTTTTCTTTCCTTTTTTTGGGTCTGTGAAGGCCAACTCATAATATCAATAATGAACAAGAATTGCTCTTAAGAACGTTAAAATGTCCATTTGCTTTGCTATGGCAATGCGAATGGAAAAATCCTTCCCCTATTATTCAATGATATGGAGTTTGAAATACTCCACATGCCAGAAAGGCTTCTGGTGTTTGAATTTTGATGGTTACTTTTAAATTTTTGAATTAATATATGTTGTATACTATTTGGTGAAAATATACTCGTGAAGAGTTATTAATTTTCCAGTGTTTTCTACTATTTGTCATGATAATTTCAATCAAATCTTGTTAATCATTGTGGTAGAATTATTTTATGTTAGGATTTAAAAATAAGCTTGACAATCTTTTAGGAACCGGATACTAATTTGATTTGTTGTCAATGAAATATATTGTCAGAATTGTGTTCTTGGAAGAGGTAATTGTGTAAATGGTTCTCGGAGTTTGACAATAGTCTAGATTAGTTCTTCGGAGTTTGTATTAGTACAATGGTAGATTTTGGAGTTACTATCCCATTGTAAAAGGCTTTTAGTAGAGGCACTGACTATCCGAGTTAATTTTACATGTTCTGAACTATTTTTATTGTTGGGCACCTCATCTTTTAGCGGACATTTGTCGCAGTATTTTTGTGTGGAGTGCCGCAGGCTATTTTATTGTCAGCGTAAGCTTCACTAGACCACAATTTTCCTTATAATATAATGAAATGATTATATTATCGCAAATACATTAAAATGACTTCGTTACGGAAAAATGACTATTTTGTCCTGCTTATTTAAGTATAAGGTAAAATTGTCGCCTCTTCCCTTAACTATAGCCCCGCTCCGCACGCCGCCTCAGTGCGCGGCCGGCGGTCAGTAACGGCTCAGCGAAACTCCTTCTTGAATCCGGTCTCTTTCTTCTCCGATATGCAACTCGGTCGAATCCGGGGAAAGCTTTGTCCCCTGCACTCGATCCCCCGATTCGCGCCTAAGCGGTTAACCTTTCCGGTCACGGTATGAAGATTGATTGGTTTTTCTCAGTTGCAAATTCGTAAGTTCGGCGACTCGGCAACAACCGATCTGCGTTGCTTGGTTTTCTCGATTCTGAGTCGCGGGTCCAGCAGATAACTTTGGTGACATCAATTTTTTATCTCTTTAATGATTTAATCGGCCTGTTTGTTGACATCAGGAGGGGGGATATGAGGGAAAGAGCGATAGCGATGGAAATTTGGGGATGTAGGTATGGGTGGGGTAGGGTGTTAAGAAGAAATGAGTAGAATAATTTTGGTCCCATTATCTTTAGTGTTATAGACCCAGAAATGAGTCGTTTAATGTAACGTAGTGCTTTTTATGTGTATTTTTAGGTGTAATATATATATATTGTAGTGAAATTAGGTGCAGGAGGTAGGTCTTGAAACAGCAAAATAGTTTAGAGATGCTTGTCAGTTGAAAGTACAAGGGATGCTGAATAATAAAAATAATTCGGGCGTCAGCAATACAAATTAGCTGCTTAGTTCGAATTAGATCAAAAGCCTTGTAAATGATCATTGAAAATTGATTGGTGAATGGTGTATATGGTCGGTGTGGCACTGAGTCAGCAACCGTCCGGACTGAGTAATTGAGACATCATATTCTGTTCCTGATGTGGAACTCTACGCTCTGGGCTGAAGGCGGTTACATTTACCATTTCTTTTTAACACAATTTTTCGTTGTTTTCTTGGCTTTTTGACAACTGACTCTTGTTCTTTCTTTGAAACTTACACATTATAACATTTTCTCTACTCTCATGGTACATGGTGTATTGAATAAAGAAATTAACCAAAAAATACAACTACTTTTGAAAAAACAAATTACATAAAGATGTGTAAATAAACCAGAAAATTCGATGAAAAATAATGGAAAAAAACTTGAATTATAAGGGTCCTACTCCTGGAATAATCATTCGACGATCACAAAAGTGATAAGAACAACCATTAAAATATTGATTATTTTATCTTAAAAATTGAAGAAAAAGAGTTTTGCTTTGTTATATCGAGTTGAATCGAGTTTTTTGATGTTGGATTCGGTAGTTAGATCTTTCCGAATCGAACCTTAGGAAGCTTTTACTCTGACATGTAAAACAATGAAGAAACTGAAACATCGTTGTCAAGCTTTTTCCTCTGACATGTAATAAAACAGTGGAAAAACAGGAACATTGTGTTGTGGACCTCTCTAGATTCTCTTTATTGCTTTTAGCTAAGCACATAAAAAGCTAACGTGGCTACAGTCCCACGTTGCTGCCACCGAAAGAACAGATACCAAATCAACAAAGTCGCAAGAACCACATAATGTGTATTTTTACCAACTAATTTCATCTTCATTTGTGTTTGTATTTTATTTCAACATCATTTTCCTTTTACTAATGACATGACACATACGGAGTATTAATGTTTTCGTGAGGGTATCGAATAACCCTATAAATATGTAAAAAAATACAAGCGAGATACTTTTAACAGTCGTGTAAGATCGAATTGTTTCGTATATCGAACAATATTTTCGAGTCCTATTCGATAATCAATCTAACGGTTAGTGGAATCGAGTTTCGAGCAGGGTTACGATGACAGCTCTACTGACAAGTGACACCAAACCATTCTTGATACAATCAACTTTCCACACGCACATACACACTCCCATGTATAAATAATCCCACACTCATTTCACTGTCATCAAAGTTTTGCATTCTCATTCACTTCTGTGTGCTGATCAGAAGTTTCAAGCTCTCTGTTTCATTTTCTCTTAGGTATGTTTTCTATGAAACCATTTACCTTTTCAGCTTCATATCTTAATATATTGTTTTTAGGTGTACACTAGTCTTTTTGGTTTCTTTTTTATCTATGTAGTTATGTAACTAAATGTTTGGAATTCTTGTTTAGTTGTGTATCTGTATGTTTTGTGGTTCTTGCTTTTGTAAATAAAATATTTTGTTATATGCAGTTAAGTTGCTTACATATATGTTTTTGAGGTTTTTGTTTACTTGTGTATCTGTATGTTTAGGGTGGTCTTCTTTTTGTTGATGTAAATATGTAATGTTTATGAAGAAGCAAACTAAGTGGCAAAATTCCTATTTAGGTTGTTTTCTGAGATTCATATATGCTTCAAGCATTTAGCTTTCTTTTAGGGAAAAGAAGATTTTTTTTAAGAACTTTATGTATTTGTTCTACTGATAGTTCTTGAATGAAACTCGTGAGCAAGTTCTTCTAGATGTTAGGTTTATATCATCATGTTCTTCTTTCTCACATCCATACTACTGAATCATGATCACCACATTATTTCAATTTCAAAATACTTTCTTCTTGTGTCTGATTTAGATGTGAGTTAAATGTTCTGCCACTCTGCCCTTATTTCGTTCCAGGTGATAAATTATGGCTGATGCGGAGGACATTCAACCCCTCGTCTGTGACAATGGGACTGGAATGGTTAAGGTGAGGACTGCATGATTGCTACATCCGCATTAGTTATATGTAGCTCTCTTAGCTTATATTTTACTCAATATTTGTAATAATTGTTATTCATTGGGAAATGCAGGCTGGATTTGCGGGCGATGATGCTCCCAGGGCGGTGTTCCCTAGTATTGTTGGTCGACCTAGACACACTGGTGTGATGGTTGGTATGGGTCAAAAGGATGCCTACGTTGGTGATGAAGCTCAATCAAAGAGAGGTATTCTCACATTGAAATACCCTATTGAACATGGTATTGTTAGCAACTGGGATGATATGGAGAAGATTTGGCATCACACTTTTTACAATGAGCTCCGTGTTGCTCCCGAGGAACACCCTATCCTACTTACTGAAGCTCCACTAAACCCAAAAGCTAACAGGGAGAAAATGACTCAAATCATGTTTGAAACCTTCAATGTCCCTGCCATGTATGTTGCGATTCAGGCTGTGTTATCTCTGTATGCTAGTGGTCGTACAACAGGTGATGTTTGGTTTGTTTCTTACGATTTCTGGACGAGAAAATAGTATTCTACTACAAATAATAATTTCATCTGGTTTATGTATTAAGTCTGTCAACTTGGGGTTTACTTTTCAGGAATTGTCTTGGATTCTGGTGACGGTGTCAGCCATACAGTACCAATTTATGAAGGTTATGCACTACCCCATGCTATCCTTCGGTTGGATCTTGCTGGTCGTGATTTGACTGATACCTTGATGAAGATCCTCACTGAAAGAGGTTATATGTTTCTACAACTGCTGAAGAGTAGTCCGCGACATAAAAGAGAAACTTGCATATGTTGCTCTAGACTATGAGCAGGAATCGGAGACAGCAAAGAGCAGTTCGCGATTGAAACTATGGTGCGGATGGGCAGGTGATTACCATTGGCGCAGAAAGGTTCCGCTGCCCTGAAGTACTATTCCAGCCTTCACTAATCGGATGACTCTGACATCCATGAAACCTACAATTCAATCATGAAGTGTGATGTTGATATCAGAAAGGATCTTTATGGAAACATTGTCCTCAGTGGTGGATCAACTATGTTCCCGGGAATTGCTGATCGGATGAGCAAAGAAATTACCGCACTAGCTCCTACCAGCATGAAGATCAAGGTGGTAGCACCACCAGAGAGGAAATACAGTGTCTGGATTGGAGGATCAATCTTAGCTTCTCTTAGCACCTTCCAGCAGGTAGCTTTTTCTGCCAACATGTTCATTTTTCTCTAACAGCTTGCATAATGTCATAAATTAGTTCTTAGTTGCATTCTTGCTCTTGTTTATCCTTTTGAATTGATTGGAAGCAGTCTCGCTTGTATTAAGGTTACATCTTATCGTATACACTTCATAAATTAGGCAGGGGCGCCTCTTGAGCATTGTGAGTCTGTGTATTGGCAAATGGTTAATTTAATGTGTATTTCAATGATGCAGATGTGGATTACAAAGGGAGAATATGATGAATCTGGTCCAGCTATAGTCCATAGAAAATGCTTCTAAAGTTGAAGAACATATATGGAGTATCAAAGATCAAACGAAGTGTTGGTTTGAATCACTGAGATGTAGTTATGGTTCAATAAGCTTGGTGATGAGTGTTGATAGAAAACTTGTTGTGCTTATATAATATGTTTGTCTTACAGGGAGTATAAGATGGTCTCTCCACTATGATGATAGAGTTCTTTGTTTAAGAGAAAATCAAATTTCTTGCTTGTCCTTTTTCCTTGTTGCAATGGATTTCATATTATGTTTGTATCTATTAAAAAAAAATTGAGTTTCATTAGTTGATTTTTGTATCTATTAAAAAAAAATTGAGTTTCATTAGTTGATTTTCTCCAATCTGTTAAAATTTAGATCCTATGGTTGATGCAACACTAATAATTTTGGATAGGGAAAAAAATACTCACCTGAACTCGATTTGATAACTACCCTACTAGTAAGTAGGATACTGTTGGTTGTCGAGTTCCAGACCTTCATTACTTTATGGGATTGGATCTTAGGGGATATATGATTATTATAGCCTAAGTCTAAAGTTTCCACGGTCATCGAAGTCATGTTATACTTTATAATGTGTTAAATGTGCTCCACCTTGGCCTCATATGTCGTGTTATATATTTTTGTGATGTGTCGAATATATCACTATGCTTGTATCATATCACGGTAAAAACACATAAATTAATATTCGATAAATTAATAAAGCTGCAAATAATAAAATTGATTGGTTTCTACTTGGGCCAATTAAAAAAAATTATAAAAATTGATAAAATAATAAGATAATATTTTTTCGAGAAATCCTTTTAATATAAGTCTCAAGAAAATCATAAATTAATAATAGTTAGAAATTGGAAAATAATTGGCTTGTGTATCTGCTCCATTTCTATAAGATATAATTGAATAATAAATTTTGTCTAGATTCTAGCTATTATTTATAGAGTTTTTACTATAATGTGTAAATTTTTCACACTGCTTTATAATCATTTATCCAATTTTAATAACCAAGCTTTTAAAAAAATAAACAGTATTAATTCATTGCAGTAGTCAAGGATCGAAATTCGTTCGAGACATAATTTTAAATAATTTGAAGTACATAAGCGTTTAGGAAAACTACAAAAAACGCTATTGAAACAGTGTAAAATTATCTAAACAAACATTTGTTATTACTAATTTTTATCTAGATGAATTTATTGATAAAAAATAGAATATGTTTGAGTCAAACATGAAATATAGTTGCATTTATAACATTTTGGCTTTTGGCCGAAACACCTGAGCCTTGAGTTAATTTTATGTGATTAGTATTTTATTATCCCAGTACCTCTTATCTTTTGACAGGCGTAGCATGAGCTATTTTTATTGTCATCCCAGACCTAATTTTAAATGATATAGTGAAATCATATGTGCATAAAATATACGTTGAAATGATTATATTAGGTAAAATATATTCTTTTGATAAAGTATAAATGATTGATAAGGAATTTAATAAGCATAATAATTTAACTAACTTTACTTAGCGCTTGCTTTTCCCCATCTTCTTTACTGTGTGTCATACCAAACAAATTTGATCATTGTTAGGGAATTATTTGGTGATCATTAATAATGGTGAGTAAGGGACATTGGCATGTCACTGCGAGGTAAATGATGATTTCGTTTGTTATTGTAGTTTGTGAATGTATTAACCTTGATAATGTACGTGTTACATACGGAAACAAGGATTCTGTGAAAGTCTAGGTTATTGAAGCGGATGAGAAAAGTCGTGGATATGATGTTATGCAGCTCTAATATCGTAATGGAAGCAGCTAAATTTCTACCGTCTAGATCTTCTTTATAAATGTCTTTATCCACTGTCCCAAAAGCTACTGACGTTTATCACAATCTATTCACATGTAGACTCTGTCATTCAGAGGAGGTTAGATTTTTGAGAAAGAAAATAATTAAGGCTCTTGTATATATTTATGCATTAAAAACTTAGTCGAATATTATTTAAATGAACTAGCAAAGTAGGCACCTCTTTCCTTTTCTCTAAAAAACCACCTAATACTACAAGCCACGGTGGCTTGCTTTATATACTGCTCCGGATGGCATATTTAAATCATGGCCGGTGGAAACACGACCACATTTAGAGTACTACTTATATTCATGAGCTAGCAGTTTATTACTTTTGGTTGGTAACATCATCATCAAAGATATCCACATCACCCGGCAGTTATTCACATATCGATATGGGTGTTTATTTCCTTTAGGTGCGGATGCGCTTGGAGTGTCTACGCTTGTTAGCTTGGCGCTAGGAGGCACTTAGGGGAACATATCACGTTGGGTTTTGCGGGTTGTCATTTGGGAGTCACAGGTCGGAAGAAGTTGAAAGAAGGCCGTTAGCGCCTCTGAGTGCTTCGTTGGTGACGGATAAGCTGATCGGGAGGCTTTGGTGTTGAGGTAAATCTGGCCGCGTTTTTCGCCAGCAATCATCGATAACTAATTAATTATATTATGAAAAATTATAAAATTACTTTTATGAAAATAATTTTAAAGACAAATTTATTGATATCAATTTTATATTTTTTGATTAACGATAAAAATAAATAAAAATAATTAATGATCAGTTATCGTCCCAAAGCGAAAAATTCATCTTTACTATTTGTATGTATATTGGATCCCATGTTGAGTTGGAGGTAGTAATTAGCACCGTCGCAATGTAAGAATTGTACATCCATATCTAGTTAGGTAAATTCGTAACCTATGTAGAAAAATATTTTACAACAAGCTTGACTCAATTTTCAAACTCAGAAAACCTAAAGCAGTCTATAATGCAAAATCACTTGGTAATCCTTTCCTTTATGTAAATCTTCTTTAATACTTAAAGCGTTTGAAAGATTATTCTGATTGTTTTTAAACCTTCAAAATTAACAAACTACGTTCTTGATGGACCTGTGATTTTAGTTTTGATTTCTGATTTAAAAAATTTGTAATTTAAAATTGAGCGATATTTAAGAATGTATTGTGATGTGATGACTGATGAGTAATGTTATCTTTTTAGGCACTGATCCCAAACTGTTTTAGAATGAAGGCCTTCAAGTGTTGTAGAGTCTAAGTAGTGCTTTACTATTGTCAAGTCCTAGATAGTAGTTACATACTTACGTTTATTATGTAATACTTTCACTTAGTCAATTCAAAACAACATTCATATTAGCCTGAGGTAAAAGGCTGCGTCTTGTCCCCTCTTCAAGGCATCGGGTTGGCGTTTACTTGACACATTCTGCAAAAGTGTCCATCTTTGTAAATCTAGTTTTTACTTTTATGTGGTAAAGCAGCTAGTTTTCCAATATTGTTGTGGCTTCATTGCAGAAAACGTTTTCCAAAGAAGAAGTAACCATCAAAAGATGGAAAATGGTGCAGTCAAGAATAGTGATAAGTTAGTAATCTTCATATTGATGCATTTTGCCAATGGAGCATGTCTGACTAAACTTCACTCAATTGATTTTAGACAAACTCTGTGGAAAATGTGGTTGTTGATCATTCTTGTAAATACACATTTACTAAAAGTCCTGTTAAAGCTTTGTTGGGACATAATGGACCAATACACAGAATTTTACTCTCTCAGATCCTGAACTCGAAAGCTGCCCAGAAATTGATATCGAAGAGCCAGATTGAAGATTTTTCACTTGGATGTGGAAAGATCTCTATATATTGCCATTCTCATTGTTTCATGCCCAACATTACGGTATCTGAAACTAGGTTCTTATGCAGTTAGAAGTTTTTGCTTCTGTACGATTTAGAAGGCTGACCACACTGAAGCTAATTGGGGAGTCATCATCAATGCTGAAATGCTTGCGAGTCTTATCTCATGTTTGTTCCCATTACTTGAGGTCTATTAGACTTAAACTGTCTCGTGGTATTGATATTTGCATTAGTGCTAATCTGAAAACTTTCATCTATGTTGGAAATGCTAAATCAATAAACTTCAAAAAGAGTGCCACTTCTTGCTGTTGTTTCACTAGAGGCAGAGCTCTCATAAGCAACGTTGTTGATTTTGTGGGAGTTGAAAGCGATGCTGTCAAGTTCTTCAGAAAATGCTCCCTCTCGTGTCCCTAGGTAATTAAGTAAACAATCGGATTCTTCTGGTAATTTTTTGTTGCAGACTAATCAGTGAAAGTTGTAATTATACTATAATATTGTTCAGGTGATTTGCTGCAGATTGTTCATTTACATTGTTTGGTGATTTTGTTATCTTACTTTTGTAGAGTTTCATTGGATATCACAAAGAAAGGCTTCCAACTTCTTTGATCTACCATAAGGATCTTAAGCTTTCTGAAATCTTCGACGAAATTGATGAGTTTTCATTTTCTACAGAAGCTCTCCCAACTTGAAGTTCATTTCATCAGGTCAGCATTTGATTATACATTATCCATTTCAAAAGTAATAGTATCTTATAACGTTTTTTATTCGGCATTGACATGATTTAAATCGTCTTTTCTAGTTTCGATATTATCTCAGTCCAGCACAGAAAGACTAGGATATATTACATGGAAGGAAGACACTTCAGATATCTGCCTAGGTGAACTTACAGAAAGTAAATCTGAAGGTGTTTTAGGGCCGAAACTGGAATTGGAATTCATTAGGCTTTTTTATTAGGCAAGGCATCAAGTCTCAAAAAAATTAAAATACAGCCCTAAAAATGTGTTGGTGACAATGGATTCCACATCCTCAAAGAAGTTACAAAATTTCGACTAATATCGAAGATGCTGAAATAATATTTGCAGAATAGTAAGCCATCACTGCATGATTAGTTTTGTCAATGTAATGTTTTGTCTTCAAACTGGAATCTTAGACCTGAATGTAAATTTCTGAATTTGGAGATGCACTTTCAGTGAGTTTATTGACTTTTGCTATTATTCCAAATGCTGAATAATTTTTATTTCTGTAGTGAATAGGTGTGCTCTTGTTAAATGAAATTCCATTGTGACTCCATCTAATGATTCTCATTCCCTCAAAGACATATGTCTTTTTAATGTCGTAATGGCACTCCTAGAGTCTTAAGAGTCGTTCACATTTTCTCTGATGAGTTGATAATATACATGAAATTTGTAACTTACAGTTATAGTCAAAAGTAATAGCATATCACGAAGCAGTTTATCGAGTCTGACATTGTAATTTGTAAGTGATGCACACCATATTACACTCTTTAACACACACAAAATATAGCATTGCTGAACCAACTACTGAAGCTATTACATGGATAAGTTGATTGGCAATATGCTGAAAATAATAGGATCTAGGCGAGCCATATAATTCCTTTGCTTAGCTTCATCCCTTTCATATTCCTTAGAGAAAATCTTGGAGATTGCAAGCTAACTGTACCTATCATCACAGCTGACAAAGATTTACAGAATTTCAAGTTCCATCAATGGAAAGAGAAGGGACCAATGATGTTATCATGGAAATTAGAGTAGTTTTCAATATGCCATACCTTTATTATGGTGTCGTCTCAAGCTAGAACTGTTTTCCCTTTGACAGATGCAGTTGATGAAAGCCTCTCTCGAGATTCGTTTGGAATTGGAGTGACAGTTTCAAATGCTTTAACTAGTAATGCCACTTTTCTCTTCCGAGCTGGGGCAAGTTTTGTAAGAGCTTGTTGTAGAGCATAGTCTACCATCCATTCATCTGCATTTCTCTTCTCATCCATTGTCAGGTGCCTGAGATCAACCTTTTCAGCATCTTGACCAGGTTCCACTGGGAGAAAGTTTGGTGCTCTTGGATTGAATTCTATTTGCTCTTCATTTTGGCTGATAACACTCTTGTTGCCTTTAATGATTCTGTTGAGCTTGACAATTTCTTCAGGTGAACAGTCCCCAACATGCTTCTCCCTGTTTTCTGTACCTGATGCTTCTTGAGGATGTGCTGATTCTGCAACACCTTTGTTTAATCCAGATTCATTTGCATTATTCTCATCAGCAAAGGAAAGATTACCATTATCATTTCCTCCTGCAACAGTTTGGTTGGCATCTTCATCAGAATTTTGCAGTAAGGTGATGTTTTCAATTCCATCAATACTGTGTTTTCCTTCCTTTTCATTCATGTTACCAGAAGCCAATTGGTCCATCTGAAAAAATGTGTTTTCTTTTAGTTCATCTTCAAAATCTGTTTGAGTGCCAATAGATCTTTTGTGTACCTCGTCCAATTTCCAAGACATATCATGCTGATACTCACACTCATTTTCCGTTTGAGTACCAATAGAGGTTGTGAGTTTCTCCATTGGATTCTCGGAAAAAGCATGAGGTTCATCAAATGCTTGGCTGCCCTTATCATGGCAATCTTCAGTTTCTGGATTCATCTTCTGAAAGAACGCATCATTAGACTGAGCTTCATTCATCATTCTTATCCCATGTTCATCAATCTTAAGACGAGCTGAATCAGCAGTAAACATGTCATCCAAATGGTCATCTGATTCATCAGTTCCAATCGTGCTATGGTTCTGATCATCATATATGTTCTCATGTGAACTGATGAATTCAGAATCATCGTCACCAGACCATGCTTCATACACATTTTCAGTATGTATCAACTCCTGCATGATCTCACTGGTGAATGATTCATCATAGACTTCACTAGCACCATCTAGAAATAAAGCATTGTCAAGAGGTGAATTAGCTCTTTCTAGATCAATAGTATCATTGATCTTGATAAACTTTCGACCTCCAGGATGTGAGCCACCAATGTATACCCCAGCATCCCTGTCCACATAATAATTCTCTGTATCTGTATCCTCGGACTGAACGCTTGGTGCGCTTTCTACTTCCATTTCATACAGAAAATCTAAGAAATCAAGTTCTATTTTACCTTGAGTTTTCGGAGTATAAAGTTTTTGACCAACTCCTATGTTACGATTCTTTTCGAGGAAGGAGTCCAGCTGATCACCTAAGGAGCTTTGCTTGTCTTCTATGTTATCTGTGGCAAATTCATCTTGAACATCAACAGAAACTTTGGTGTCGGAGACTGGACAATCAGCTATATCCTGATCTTTCTTCTCTTTGCTGAAGATTTCGATAAAGTACTCCTCGTGCTCTTCCTGATTCAAAGAACTGTTTCCAGATGGAGGATTCTCATGGGAATCCCACTGTTGGACCTCAGCTTCTTCCATAGTATTCTGGATTGGCTTCTTGCGACGAGGGGATAGACATCCTAACTTGATGTTCCTCTGAGCCTTGAGTATGCGCCTCTTTGCCAGCATGAAGCTCTTCAATGGAGGCAATGCATGATGATGATGATGACCATTAAGCGAGCAATAAGTATACGGGCACACTTTTATATTAGATGTACCTGTTGCCTCATTGGCACCTGGACTAAGAGTAAGGTATGCTGGAAACTTATGATCCTTAATGGTTGAGGAACATGTTGCCCTCTGAACCTTCAGATTTTCACAGAGGATCATTTGAGAACATTTTTTGGCTGAAGTCCTTATAGGTTTGAAACTAGGAACCTTTGTCAGATTTCTGACTACTGGTTTATTAGCAGAATTTGTGCTAGGCTTCCTATTTGAGCTCAATGAATTTCTTCTGACTGAAATCTTACAATCAGAAGAAGTTTTAGGACTCCGGGAACTAACCTGCACGCCGCGCTCTTTACGTGCATCAGAACTTGTTGTGGACTTCATGTAGTTAGGAGTGGTATCCATCACACCTTTGATTGGAGAGGGCTTCCTTGGAGTTCCAGGATTGTTTTCTGGTGGTGGTTTTCCTGGCTGGGACTGTTTTATCTGCCTCTTCATGCTTGATGAATGGAGACGTTCGGTTTCTTGGCGTTTGAAGGATCCTGATTTCTTCATTGTCTTCTTCAAATCAGCCCCTCTCTTTTTTATATCCTGGTGCTGGAAAGATGGTGGTTTGAGGTTACCCGAAAGCGCCTTTTCTGGTTTAACATAGTCAGCTTGGATACCAAGCTTTTTTGGCACCTTTCTTTGCACCATCTTGAAAGGAAATTCTCAGCAAAAGCATCAAATGTTTGATTTTATTTTCAGTTTTGGTAAGTGATTCTTCTAATTGAGGTAAGAGTCTAGAAATGGTATTCTTGAAATCTCAAACCTCAAGATTCCAAGTTTGGTGGTGGCTATTGTCAATGTGCTTTTAAAAAAAGTGGTTAAGCATATATAGAACTATTTGATTAAAGGTTTATTAGTTGAAAGCTGATGCTGACTTGCACTTAGGGGATGCCTTGTGGGCCTTCTATAATTTCTTTGTTTGTATGGATAATTATTCTGAAGAAACAATAGTACTAAATAAATGGTCATATCATTTCTTATTGGAAATGATGGAAAATAATTATTTCAGCATCACATATTCAGTTACAGATAAGGAAGAGCAGTAGGTGCATTATCAAGCTCAATTTCATTAAGCAACATGGTCATTTTAAATGATGAAATGATGTGTGATATAGAATGAAATCATGTTTTACCATCCAATATGAGATGTAATTATTCACAATCCATCTTTAAATAGAATGACATTTTGTTCATAGTAAAGAATAAAATGGTTTCTCCATTTGAATCAATGTCAAAATATTTCTATGTAAACTTGTCATCCTAACTATTATTTCCTCCATTCAATAAAATCACGTACTGTTTTGCTATTGCTTTTATCATTGTAATCATTCAAATACCAATTGAAATTAATTACATCCTCAATCGAGGAACGCGATTAGTTTTAATGTTAGGGACAAAATTTAAAAGATTGATTAACATTTATTACGATAAACATAAATTTGAAACTTTTTAAAATTATTCGATTTTATTTTTAAGAAGCGAGTACTCCTTTATGTCTAGTTTCGTCCCGTGACATGTCAAAATTGAATAGTTTAGGAGTTGGGATTCCCCAAAGACAAACTTTGCGTTCTCTAAATCTGAATAGAGATTCATTTTCCTCAAAGCTTTAGTCTATAGTGGATGGCCATACCCATTGCTTTTTGGGCAATAGTCGGCAGAAAAGGAGGCCTAAATGTAGGGACTAATCGACCACCCAAAGGGGCAAAAGAAGCGTATGTGGGGAGGAACATTAAGCCAACACGCTCCTCTTTGCTTTTTGGTACACTGTAGTACCAAAAAAGCATGCAAGATTTGGGATTTGTCTTCCATGGAAGGAGAAGGTCTATTAGTATAGATCATCGGTCTCAAACCATGTACTCATGCATGACACACAAATTTCAAATTGATTTATACACAATTCTAAAACAATTGAATGGAAGTAAAATAACTTATTTTTACATATTGACACGGTGTATCCTTGTATCGGAAAATTGGACAGATGGTCTCATATGGTGTCGTATGGTAATGGATCAAAATGAATCAGGACTTGGGTGCTTACAAATTTTAATAAGCATTGTGCTTAAGAAGATCATGATCATTGAATCGAGTGACTTTGTGATCTAGCGGTTAGGATAAAATAGAGATAAGACGGTTATTTCACAATTGATTTAAAAAACACGTAAATAAAGGAGTAAGCGTGGTCTTCTAAAAATTGTTGTAAGCACTAAATGGAACTGTTAAATATTGAATAATTACATATTAAATATAGTTAAATATAAAATTCTACATCTTCATTAAATCGTAATTTTCTTGTGTCTACGGCTTATCCTCATCGTCATCATCATCATCATCATCATGCATCATCATCATCATCATCATAAATCATCGTCATAAATAAATCATCATCATCATCATCATCATCATCATCCATCATCATAAATCATCATCATCATCATAAATCATCATCATCATCATCATCATCATCATCATCATCATCATCATCATCATCATCATCATCATCATCGTCATCATCATCATCATCATAAATAAATCATCATCATCATCATCATCATCATTATTATTATTATTATTATTATTATTATTATTATTATTATTATTATTATTATTATTATTATTATTATTATTATTATTGTTTTGTAATAATCATAATGATAAAATAAAATAAAAGAATATAATAATAAAAGAATAATAAAAATAGAAATTATAATAATAAAATAATAATAATAATAAGTAAAAAGTAATAATAATAATAAATATAATAATAATAAAAATGATAATAATAATAAACTAATAAAAATAATAATAAAAATAAAAATAATGAAACAAAAATAATAATAATAAAATAAATAAAAATAAACAAAATAATAATAATAATAAATATAATAATAATAATAAAAAAATGATAATAATAATAATAATAATAAAAGAATAATAAATAATAATAAATAATAATTATATTATAATAATAATAATTATTATAATTAGTAATAATAATAACTATAATAATTAATAATATATTTTAGTAATCATATTTATTCTATTCATATTAATAATATTTATTATTTATTTATCTATTATAGTATTATTTATTTAATATATGATGCATATATATAAATGAAATAGAGTAGGGATAAAAGTTGTCAGTCTATTCCGATTTAAGTTGAATTGTTATCAACAAATATTTTCAGCATTCAGTTAATTATAATTGATTTGATTTTAATTTTCAGATTTAACAAATAAAAATTCAATTAGGCCATTCAAATAAAGATGGAAATAGTTAATTGACTTTATGATTTGATGTATGAAATACATACAGTCCTCTTGCAATTGAAAGATGTGATCATGACTTGGTGCATTTTAGCTCTACACAATTTTATAAGAAAAACAAACTTTATAGCATTTGATCTTCCAGAAAATCTGTTGATGCATGAAAACTGTTTCATTTGATAATTGATTATACAATAAACAATTGTCCCTTTCTGTTGGACAAACTTTATCAACTCTATATAATTGCAAAAAAAGGTACTGCTAGGAAATCAAGAATTCAACTAATTTGCAAATAAATATATTTTGTATGTACTTGATAATTAACTTATGAGTTATGACCCCTTCTGAATAACAATGATCAATATTAGTAAAATGGGAGAAACAAGGAAAAGAACATAAGGAAATGCTTGAGCAAGAACATCTTCATTAATTTCTGAGTCTGTTGAAGAATAGCTTGTTTTCTCTCTGACAAATGCTTCGAAGTAACTTCGATAACCGATGCTAACAGGATATGCCGATGAGCTATTAACTTTCATCATTTCCATGGCCTGTGCACAATGGAAATGAAGTTAACCATTCTAAATTGAGTGCAACATTTTCTGAATGAATTTCTAGTATTACCTGAAAACTAAACATAAATTGTTTCGCTTTCTTATTCACTTGAGGATTAGGGTGAGACTGAAGCTTTTCATACATCATCCGTGCTTCGTTAGACCTGCAAATGAAATTTGTAATGTAAATGTTAATCTCTCGAAGTAAATATAGAAACTACAATCATGGTTCTCTCTTTTGACAGTAATCTATGTTCAAGTTCAAAATTTTCCTGCAAGATGATGGAAGAAAGAAAGAAGAATCCTATTTACCTACTGAGAGAGTCCTGGCAGATGGACCACTGCAGAGCGGCTAATCCATGAAGCTCGGTCTGTACAATTGATATGAAGATGATTAAGCTTGTCACTGTGAGTATGCAGATTATAATTAACGTTTCAAAATTTACATCAACGCAAGACACTGTCTACTTTTAGTTCATCCATATCTACCCTTTCACAAATTATCCTCACAGACCAGGAATTTTTACTCCAAATTTAAGATATAAATTACTCCTAATATGGTTTATTCCAAGATTTGACAATATTGAAAACCTAGACTTCACTCTTCACTTAAATTCAAGTGCTCCCATCTTTGTGTTAGACCTGTCTAATTTAAGGTTAGGAACATCTTATTCCCTTGATCTCTATTCACAGAACTAAGAAATTTGCATAAGATACCTTGAATGGCAACTTTTCCATTATTTTTTCGTAAAATGGTAATGCTTCCTTGAGGTTTCCCAGATCCATCAAGACATCGCCATCCTTCAGTACCTAAGTATCATAGCACTAAAATCAAGAGTAAGTTATTCATGAATTCTATATGGAAAACAAAATAATTTATGGAAAGTCAATGATGATAATCTTCAAGCACATAATCTAAATGACAAGGCATGACGGCATGTGGATTTTCTTGAACATGAAATATTTTAAGATGCAAATATAATTTAGAGAAACTTGTAGTGTATTCACTGATATAGTAAGTGGGGTAGACTTCTAAGAAATGGAAGTAACTACTTGCAAGGTTGATTGGTTCTATGTGAGGTATACCTTCTCACATTCGAGTTTCAACTTTGGATCAATGTTCATGCCAATTTGGCTCTTATATGCTGCAACAAGCTGTCTAGTACGGGCATCTTTGGCAGCTTTATCTTCTGCTTTTTCAAGAACTTCTCCAGGACGGATAGTTCTTCCGCCACCAAACTGATAATTGAGAACAATGAAACTTAATTGACGTCTCAAATACTTAAAATATATACATTTCTCGTAAGACTAAAAGTACCTCGCTATTATTTACCAAAAAAATAAAATAACTTACTGTTTTTGAAATGTCATTAGGCCTAGGGAAAACTCCCCAAGTTGAAACCTTGGGCTTGTAAAGTTCAAACTCATCTTCCTTGGTTTCTGGTTCTGTTGTTGCTGTTTCATCTCCAAACTTGCTTGCATCTCCAACGATTATCTCAACTTCTGGTAAATCACCTTCTGGCAATGAGTCTTCCACATAAACTAATCCAGCAGGCAATCCCCTACCCTTCTTCTTATCAGAGAATCCAAGCCCTACAAAATCCATACTAGAAATCCGCAGCTCTTCATTCTTAATGGCCTTACCCTTAATTTGAGTAGTTTCTGGTTTTGAACCATCTTTACTTGCCTTTCCTATATAATACAGAAATTATCCCCGATAAAGCCTTTACACCTCTCCATTTAAAATGGTGGCAAATAATAAGTCAAACTTAGTAGAGCTCCAAAAATTCAGAAGTGAACAAATAGTATAAACAGCTACATTCAACAGCAAGGACGTGGCAAGGTAAACATTATAAACAGGAGAAAACAGCAGGCATGCTGACATTTATTCTTTGAGCTATTAACTTCGGTCAAGGAGATATAGACAGATATACCATTGCTAATACTCATCCAAGTATGCATCAGGATCGTGAGTTATATGGCCTAAGAGACCATAACACTATAAATGATATTTACCTAGTAAGAGACCGAAACAGTATAAATGAATCCATTTTCGGAGAATTTCAAATCCATTGATTTCAAAATCTGCTCTCAAATCAAATGACTTTCAACAACAGAAGCGAAATCTGATGGAATCCTAACCTGTGACTTTTTCGCCTATCACTGTGGACGCACTACTATCTCCAACTCCATTGTCCACCTTGTACTTCTTCGCCTTCTCTAATGCAAGCTTGACAGCCAACGGAACATCCTTGTTTCCATCATTCTTATCCTCTGTTTGTAAGCCATCACTACCAATTTCTTTCATGCTGGAACTCTTTCTGAGTAACGAACTGAGTGAATTTTCCGAATCCCCTGTATCAAAATATATCCATGAATACGCATTGAATATATCAATAGAACTGCTATACTTCTACCGAAATTCCAAAACCTTGCCCAAACATTGAGAGTATAGGTTATATTGAGAGATGTACTTTGGTCTTCACCAAATTTCATGATGTACCAAAGATGCAAGCTTTAATGTTCCACATATATATTCGAAGTTCAAACGTATAACAATTGAGTTCCTATTAAGTGCAAATAATTTCACATAGCATCTACAATTCTTTACATTGCACTACTACATTTACAAGAAGAAAAGGAAAACAATTTTGAATGGAGCAATTCTATGTGCAATGGAACAGTAATACAGTATCTAACAATATCTTAAACAGCCACACTTGTTAAACTATCTTAACTGCATAAACAAACTTGACTCCTACCCAATCAAGAATCAGAAAAAAACATCAACTGAACATCAATATGTGGATGGGATAGTACGCAGCCTTAACCCTCTGGCAACAGAGAGGCTGTTTCCGAATTGATCCGAAAGTGAAGTGGAAACACTATCCAGTTCACAATAGACAAAAACAACATCTAAGAAAATAAATTAGAGCTGCACCTGAAGTTTTTTCACTGCTCTCTACAGTAAAACTGTTTGCTCCAACACCATCTTGCTTCTTCTTATACTCTTTAGCCTTCTCAAAAGCAAACTTAACAGATTCTGAAGCTAACCCATCATTCTTCTGGTCATAATCATCCACTCCACCAAATTCTTGAACTGGTTGACCGACTTCCTGTGAAGTTAAGTTGGATTGTACAAAGTTCTTGATTGCATCATTTTCTAACTCCTTGGGTTGTTCTTGTTCATTAGATGAGGCTATAGAAGAGAAAACTCTAAGATTCTTGAATGTTAGTGAAGGTTTTTTTGAAGGGAGACAAGTGTTGATTGGTTTGAGAGAAGTTAAGAATGGAGATTTTGGTATTAAGGCCATCAGAATCTATGTCATAAGGACAAACTGATAACTGAAACTCTTCAGTTCAGTTTCTGACTCATTTTATGGTTATGGTTTGTTGTTAAATGAGAACTTATGTGGATATATGTACTCATATGTAGATTGTGGTAGTTTTGAGTACACGATGTTGTTCGAAAATGTCAAATCTTAATTAATTTATTTTTAACATTTTCAATATTGATTATTTTTTTATTTATGTTAATTCGGAAACAATCTCTTTTTAAACAAAGTAAGGATACATATCATTTAATATCCTTAACCTCTAATCCTGTTAGACAGGAACCTCTTATGACCATTGCGGCATGTTGCTGAATTATTTTTCTATTTCTTTGAATGGTTAAACGTAAGGATCAATGCAACAACTAAGCAGACATTCTTCAATTTGATCAGTCTAGTGAGATATTATTTGGTTGTTGGATTATTACAAGTATCAGACAAAGAAATCTCTCGACAATATTGATTACTTATCTAAACACACGGAAGGAATGATTCACACAGGTGAAGCCTCCATCAACCATAAGGTTGTCACCACTTATATATCTGGATTCATCACTGGCAAAGAACAACACAGCATTCGCGACGTCCTCTGGCAACAACTCAACGCCCTGCAGATTCGCGTTCGTCTCAGCAAATGCCCTAAAACCAGCCCATGCATCCTCAGTCCTCTCCTCTTCGGGCAAATGAGCTAACGCCAAGCTCGTAGGAACTGTATAAGGCGAAATGCAGTTTACACGGATACCGTGTTTTCCCAACTCTGCTGCAACATTCCTCGTGAGGCCTAGAACAGCATGTTTAGACCCACAGTAAGAGTGCGGCCCAAGACCCCCACTCACTGATGCTACACTGCATAATGAGATTATTGAACCTTTCTTAAGAGGGATCATTACACGAGCGGCATGCTTCATCCCTAGGAAAACACCTTTTACATTGACGTCAAAAACCATTTCAAATGTTGAGAGCTCAAATTCACGAATATCTGAACAAGGAGGGCCTGTGATTCCAGCATTGTTGACCATTATGTCAAGAGTGCCAAATTTATTGACGCAAAAAGCAACAGCTTGGCTAACATCGTCTTCTCTTGTTACATCGCAATGGAAATAACATACATTGGGATCCTCGCCAAGTGTTTTGCAGATATTCTGACCTAGATCATCTTGAATGTCAATAATACAGACTTTAGCACCATGTCTATGAAACAGACGCACTATGCTTTCTCCAATACCAGAAGCCCCTCCAGTGACTATAGTAACTTTCCCCTGCAATCTGAAAATTAAAGTTATACAGCCAATAAACTATCAACAGTTTCCCCTTCCTATTTGTAGCACACTCAAAACAATAAATTCTTCCATTCAACAGGGGCAGATCTACCGATTTAGTAGTGTTGGTTCGAACCATACCCTAATTTTTCTTTTATGATTTAACCTCACTGCAAAGTGAACTTCCATCAGAGGAACTAAGGAAATAGGTGACAAGTAAACTGAGATCAAGTCTAAACTAAATCATGAAGAAACAAGTACATGGTCTTGTTTTATTTGCTATTAAATCACAATAAGGAAAATATCAACTACATAAATGTACATTCAAATCAAATTGTAAAATTTCGACACCAGTACATCACTTCCAATATGTCCAATGGAATATCAGGGATATGATCAGTTAGAGAACTAGAGTAACCAGGTGTTCTGGTCAGCTATTTTTCACGAGTTTATAAGTACTCAGTTGTAGGAAAAGACTGGATTTTGAATCTTTTTCTGGTACATATAAGAGAAAATCTCCAAAATCTCAGTCAAAGACAGTCTAAAACAATTTCTTCTAGCTAAGAACTCACAGCTGACAAGGTTTCTGCTTAAATTTCTCATATATTTCCAGATAAGTAGATAACTAAATTCATAGTCACTTGGAGGAAACAACAACCATCTAAGGGATAAGGGGATCGGATAGTACACATACTTAGCTTTTTCTGACAATGAGTATGTTTTCGAATTGAACCAGGAATTAAGTGCAAACACGATAAATATGAAAGATAGCGAGTTTAATGAGACATTTCGATCCATTAATAAAAAAGCGAAGCAGTAATGTTAAACAAAAATTGAAGAAACCTTAGATATACACCCTAAACAATTCCTTGCATGAAATAGAAAGTGGAGAAAATAATGGTTCAGAAATCCAAGAAAAGGGTTGATGATGATTGATTAATTAGTACTTACCTTTGACTTGGAAGAATGTTGATTTAGGCTAACTCATTGCCATATTCTTAAAAGAAAATATTGCCCCAATTCACGACAAAATAAATAATTTAAGGTGCTCTTAGTTACTACATAAATATGATATGTAAGACTGAAACATGTGGGGTTGAGCATCTGTACGTGAATCTAGAGGCATAATCTCACATGGGTCATTTGCCAAACAATATATTCCACTAAATATCATTGGAGAGTCAATGGTTGAATCACACAACTTCATATTTTTGGCATCTGGTCCGATTATATAAATTTTATATTTTTTAAAATAATAAATAATTAATAATTGATTATTAAAGTTTAATTTCAAAAAAGTAAAAACGTTAATTGTTTTGGATTAGAGGAAGTATATAATATTATACACCACATAATAAATGTAGATTAAAAACGTACCATTGCACCATATTACCAAATTATCCAAGATGCCAAATTCGCTACCGAGACAAGAAATTTGGACTTAGTAACAGATAGCAACAGAGCATATGCACACAAGATAACACACCTGCATATGTTTGCAACTAGCTAGTAGCTATCATTGGAGCAACTGTTCAATGGCCTAACAATTTATGGTACGTTTGAATTAGGATAAAATTAGGTAAATTTAGATGAAATTTTAAGTCTACTCCATTTGAGGTTTTATTTTGTATGTTCGCTGGAATTCGAATGATTCGCTGGAATTCATAAATTTTATTAACTCTTAAATCGGAGTGTAATGTAGGTTAATGGTATTTTTAGTTACATTTCACTACTTTCACCTAGATTCACCTCAAAAATAAAATAGTATCCACATAACATTTTAAAACATTCACCTAGTTAACTTCAATTACCCTCACCAATTAATTTTTAAGTTTTATCCTCACCTAAATTCACCCCAATCCAAATAAACCATAAGATTTTATCGACATTTTAAAACGATGAGGGTAAATTCCTATTATATTAACATTAACATTATACTCCAATGTCTTTGAAAAGACTCTCATCTAAAAAGAATGAGGGGATACTCAGCCTTAGCCTTGATAATGAACCTGATAATGAACAATATCAATATGCTTGACAGAACAACATACATACAAAGCTGTCACATTTCTCAGTAAGAGAGACCATAATTTGACAGAGACAACATCATGAAAGACTAACAAGTAGTGTAAAATCTAGAAACCAACAATTGCACCACATCAAGAATTGAAATGACATTATTGTTAATATTGATTGTTTTGTGATTTGTTATATGTACAAGCCACACAAAGTAAGGAGATCATAGATGCCATCAAGGCCAATGTATTTATAACTCGTTACTCGACAATGAGAGTCAAGATCTAAGTAAACCTTTGCAATCTCTTCCTACCATATTATAACTATGCCATCAACGCCAAATCAACAAAACGAAAAACTAAAAACCTACTAGAAATGTGATTAAATTAAAAACTGTCGAAAACCAATAGATATACCGCGATAATACTAATTACATATAATCACCATCATAATCGAGTTAACTCCCTTTTCCTCGCAGCTCCTCCAATTGCACCTTGATCTGATCCTGCACCAATTCCAACCTCTTCGAAAACACCTCCAACTCCAAAATCTGTTGCTTCCTCCATCTCTCGTCCCCTGCTGCTGCTAAATCCAGCCCACCCCCGCCAATTCCTCCAAACCCCAACCCCAACGTCATATTACCCAACGCTGCCAACCCACCAGCACCACGTGCCACATTGCTCAAATTCATCACACCGTTCAACAACTCCTTAAAAATAGGCGATACACAACTCCTTATCGTTTCCTCAATCACATTAGGCGTTGCCACAGCAAGCACACCCTGATCACCCGCACCAATACTCATCGGTGTCTGGGGCTGATTAAATTGCGCGTTAACAACATTACCCACTCCCCCTCCCCCACTCACCCGCACTCTTTTCTTCGGCCTAATGGGGACTTTCTCATCAACACCAGCTACGTTCGGGGTAAAATCGATCAACCCAGAGCTAAAATTAAGACTAGCATTATTATCTCTAATCTCGTCCTCCTCATCATTAAACGCGGCCTCATCAGGCGAACGACTAATCTTAACAGGAGTATTAAACCCCCCGGCGCTATTATTACCCCCAACGACACCCCCCCAAATCCGCTTAGAAATCTCGAAAGTCGCCTGATCATGGGGGCTCTTAAACACATACTCTTTACCAGACTCGGTCTTAAGCATAACATTCCTAAACTTCTTTTTCAATCGTCTCAGCTTCTCGACGAGCTGGTTTCGATTGAAATCGAGCTGGAGTTTCTTCTTGATCTGGTCGTAAAACGCCGTCGTATCGTGGTGGTGATGGGGGTAGCTGGAGCCACGTTGAGTATTGTACTCGTAGAAGCCTTGAAGTAGCTCGATCTCGTCTTCGTCTGTCCAGAGACGTTGGAAGAGCTTACGTGTCTCGTCGATCGGGTACGGTGGTCCAAGTGGCGGTGCCGCCGATTTGGCGGTGGTGGGGATGGCGATGGTGACGGATGTGGCGTGGGGGTGGGGGGAGTTGGAGGTGGAGTCGTCGTCGTCGACGTCTACGTCAGCATCGTCTTCGTCGTTGAAAACGGCGTGGTTTTGAGGGGTGAAGTCGAGGTTGATCATGGTGGGGTGGGGAGTAGGGGTAGGGTGGGGGTGGGGTGGACAGTAGCGGAGAGGAAAAAGGTAGAGTGGTTTGGTGGTGCATCGGAAGCCATGAGGGTTGGAGGGAGGAATGGTTGAATAAGCCTTATGGTTCGGTTTGAGTTGTTTGCGTAATTTAGGCGAGATTTGGGGTTTGAATGGTTCACGAGACTGGGTCGTCTAGCTCACGTGCTTAGTGGTTACTGCCTCCCATGTTTATTCTTCCTTTTACTCTTGTCGGGTTCGAGTAGGTATTCGAATAATTCCATTAGTAGATATTTGATAAATTCGAATAATTATTTAGATTATTTTAATTAATTAAGTGATTGTGTGAAATGAATGTGATATGAAACGTGACTATATTCATTTAGTATAATACACTAATTAATGAAAGAAATTCAAAATAAGTCCGGCTTAAGTGATTATATAGAATGAAATCAATGAATGTTGATATGAAATATGATTTGATTCATCCATTATAATCAATCAATTGATGAAAATAGTCCAAGACAGTATTATGTATTGGAGTGATGTACAGTAATTTGTTTGAATTCGATTACGATGTTAGTCGATTGAGGTCTCTTGGTCACGTATCAAACTATCGGATTACTCCATTTTACGCCTACAAATGTGTTTTAATATTATAAATAATGGAGTTTCAACGTCTATCTACGTTGTTGTATTTTATTAAACTAAGTAATTATATATACATAATGGATATCGATGAACATTGTATATTCAAACATGGCTTGATCATCAGATGATGTTGGGTAAAGAGTCTATTTCGAGTCGAACATTAAGTGGGTTCATAGTTTAATGACATATGTACTTCCTTATCATTCATAGTTTGGTATGGGTGACATCTCTAAATCGATGATTGCCATTGTAAGGATTAGATCTGGAATTTTGTTAGCACTAGTAAAGGAGGCGTCACGTCTTGACGTATATCAATTTACAAAATATTTGATATATTTTTATGTTTAATTAATCGTTACAGAATTGTGTAAAAACTTACTGACTCTTTTAAATTAAGTGGGATCTTATTCTTGATTATAAAGTATATATTGAAGAATGTATATGATGTATCGTCCCTCAGTAAATGCGTATGTGGTGATGATTATAACCCAGGTGTCAATCTTACGTATGTCTGGCGTAAACACGTATAATGAATATTTATCACTACTTGGTTTTTTCGAAATTTAGGTATATCAGAGGGTAAAAATTTATTAGTGGTACTAATTACTTATTATTTTAATAAATATAAAAGTTATATCATTAGATTAAGTCTTTAATAATTTCATAATATTATTTTCTTTTAATTTTGAACATATTGTTTAAGAATAATTGATAGTCAGTTCGCTCGATATCTGGCGTCAAATAAAAAATGGTGGGAGTAATAGTTAATTCTGATAGAACTCACCAAGTTAGATTTTTAGATAGAAGGAGTAATTTAGTAATTAATAGTGAAAAGGGAAGAAAGCAATCTTTATTAGCTTTTTATATATGTTAGTGATAATTAATATTCGCTGTTAATTAAACCCCGCCCAGTGGCTTGAGCGACTTTATTAGAAGGTTGTTCTCTTTAGTTGTTTGATCTTTTAAATTTGTATCTGCTCTTATCGTCGATTAGATTTTTTAATAATATCTTTATCGTTAAAAAAACTAATCGAATCGACTTGTTGCTTCACAACTAATTTATGTCATGATACTTACAGTTACTACAGCTTTTGTCCATAATTTCAATTGTTGGCTAAAAAATATCAAATCATAACCATCGCACTATTATCTCTCCCAAAATGCCTTCAATTCAGTGATATTGAAAATTACAAAAATTATATAAAAATTGTATTATTGTGATATTGATAAATCTGCAATCGCTACATAAAATGATATTGTGAAATGTCGTATAAAAATGGTGTGCTGGCTTTATTAACAATATCAAAATTATATAAAAATGATATTAACATCGTATTGGTAAATGCTCGAAATCATATAAAATAAGTATTAATGGTATTGACAAATATCAAAATCGTATAAAAATTATATTAACGTGATATTGAAATATCAAATCATATAACGTAAGTGATAACACGTAATTGTGAAATGTCAATCGTATAAAGAAATAGTATTAGCAGTATTGAGAAATCTGCGAAATCCCCGGCAGCAAAAGTGTGAGTTGTGTTCTTGATTTCGCATTACTAATTACTACATTATCTTTATTATAATATTTTGTATTGATGAAAAAATATATTTCCTAAAATTTTAAAGGACTCTATAACAATTCAATAATTAATAAGTCTAAATTTTGCCTAAAATATTATACTTGATTCAAGCATAGTTAGAGTTATCTCTTCTTTATAATATGTCGCGAGAGTTTCACCAGCTTTTCGTACATATGTTAATTAAAATATTTTCATTATCATTTATCTTCATCAGTATATAAAAAATATTCAACATCTTTGCAATAAATACAAGTGTTTGTCTGATATTCTTATTTGATTTTATAATTTTATCATAACAATAAATCAAATTCCATTTGAATGCAATGAATTAGTCTACCCATGCACTAAAGAATTTGTGTATGATAATTATTCAATTATAAATTGAAAAACAAATTTTCTCGTCAAAAATTCTGATAAAGAATATATCTAAATTATTATGTGATATTTTATATTACATTTCAACAATTGAAATAAAAGAAGTGTAAAGTTACATATCTAATACTCCCTCCATCCCCAATAAATTATCAAGGTTTAAATTTGGATTTTCATAGATTTAATGTTAAATTCAAATATTTCTATTTCCGTTGTATAATATTTGGTAAAAATTATAAAATAATACAAGTAATATTTTCATGCACTTTAATATTGACATTAAATTTTATTCAAATCAAAATTATGTTTATCAATGAATGAGTAAAAATTTATCAATTTGGAGCACTTAAATTAAGCATGACTTGTCGTTTAGTATAAGAAGTAATAGATTTGGATACTTTATTTTAAAAAATTTAATTTTTATTATAATATATATATAATATATTAGTTTTATGCTTAAATAAAAATATCTTTATCTATAAAATATAGATGCAATAATTGAATTTGGATTTAATATATCAAAGAAAATTAAAAAATTCAATCTTATTTATTTAATATTGATTAGTAATTAGTGTTGAATAATGGAATTCGACTCAACCACTTTTTTAGAAGATAACAAATTGTTTAAAGCGAACTATTCCGCTTTCAAGTGAATTTGTGATTAGATTTCATCTTTAAAGTTCAAGTGCTTAAAAAGGGTTGATCGGGATGTTCAAAGACTCGAAGATTGAGTCGGCCGGACTAATCAGCTTCGTGGTCTTATAAATGTTGTATCGTTTGTAAAAACTGACACTTTAAGTATATATTGTTTTATTTAGAATCTAATTATAATTTCATTTAATAATACCAAATTCATACATCCGGATCCTCAAATTGATATAGAATTAATCTAAAATGCATGAGTGCGATTATGAATATGACGGCTACGGTGATGCGTTGAAGCCTATGTTAGCGTTGCTCACAGGCGCCAAACGAGATTTCAAATTTGAAACCTTTCCAAATGTAGTGCCTACAGTTGGTTGCAGGAAGGTTGAATCCTACGTTGTGTTTCTTTGAAAACGTGGGTTGATTGGATGAAAAAATCAAAGAAGGAATTTTCAATTAACTGCTTGAACATTCCCGACCATATGGAGGAGAAAATGGAGGAGGCTTTTGTTTTCATTTCATATTGAAAACATGTTGTGATAAAGAAAAACCTAATAAGTTTGCTTATATATGTCAAACCTAAAGCCTGACCGAATAGGCTTGTGGGCCGACCGTTAAAGTTTAATTAAACCGTTAAAAGTAAATCAAACACCTTTCTAAGTTATTATATTAACTAACAAGTAATATATTTCGACTAACTGTCGAATTAATTAAATTGACTAATTGAGTGGTCGGGTTCATCAATTTCTATTTTACATTATCAGCAAAAATCCCAGTGAGAATATTCGTTGATTCTGATCAACTCAATTTAACAAATGTAGTTTAATTTCATACATTAAATATAATCCAACGTCCTTTGTATGTGTGTGACGCCCAGGCTGGAATAATAGTAAGTTGTATAATAATATGTTGACAATTACTTGTATTATAACGATTAATCGGTAAGATCTAGAAATCGCTCATAACCCCTTAAGTATCCACGAGAACCCAAACTAGCAATATCTGATTACTAAGGTGAACACTAAGTTCCGGTAATCACGTTTAACCAACTTAGATAAATGAATTGATACGATTGTCGCAGCAGGCCTGATAAAAGGGAATAAATTAAATTGATTTACGCGCTCCTTGCCGCCGGGCGATTGCCTTCTGATTCTTTATGTAGCGATCTAGTCGTAGGCTAACCATAAGAAGTGTGTGGAAACACCCACAACTTTTCTTTACTCGAGTATGGGCGAATAAACATTTATGGCGTCCATCGGCAATCGGTCTATTTGTGTGAAGGCACGAAGATCTTCCTTGTATATCAGGGCCAGGATAAATCCCTCCCGATATATCAACATCTATCAATTATACTCATTGTGACAATATGCAGTTATAGTCCCGACTTAAGAGCGGGCAGTTTGGTCGTAGTCAAAATGGAGCTCGCTATAACCTGAGATAGTTCTATATAAAGTAGGTCTAAATTGTCGAACCTAAAATTATAAACAAATATCCTTAGGACCACGAGATATACATATCTTATGAATTCGTTTAGGTCGTACCGAGCTCAGGTCGCGGACCGACCCACGGTATTGATAAAGTCTGGGGCTAACGTGATCCCGATCTTGATCGTAATCAAAAACGCCGTATTGGTAAATATAATGCGTAAGCTACTGACTTCTCGACATCGACGAGGCCTTTGGCCTCCTATGTTTAGGCTTGAGGTGTAAATTAACAAAATTAATGTTGCCTGCAAAGCATAGACTAACCTAGAGTTTAACTTTTCACTCATCGAGGATCTGATACATGTATATTATATATTTCAGCGGCATGAAATAAATAATGAGTAACTATATGAATGAATCACGCATTCATGTAGTTTTTAGTTAACTGTCCCGATTAAAACACAAAGGAACTTTTGTTTTAATCAATTATAACTTATTCGAGAGAAGTGAATGGGCTTGTCCCAGCTGAACTTTGCGTTCAATTCATACATTAAACAATGAAACCAAGCTTGGTTGAATCGTAGGGGAAGGATACCGACTCAGGATCGTGCTTAAATCCATTACATGGATCCTTTAGGCTTTGCATGACTTCTTAGATCATTTCGTGATATGTAAGCGAAAGGATAGTGATTACAATGCATCGCTTCTGAAATACCACTACAATGAGTCTTTACATTCGTCGACCCGGTCTACTCGACGAGTCATTGATGACTAAGATTATCATAGTCATGCATGACTATGATCAAAATGGATTTGACCGGCTTCTCGGGGTTACATGCGGTAGGTTTACAACACAACTCGAAGTGTGTTAAAGCACTTATCATCTTATAAATGCGCGTGCTTTTAGCAGCATTACACAGCCAAAGCAGTTATTTGGTGAAGTTGTATCTGAGTTCAAGTTTCCTTTTAGTTTACTCGTGAGCATAGACTTCGGTCCTATTATTGCAATTCTTGGCTAATAGCTTTTGATAGATACCTGTTGTCGTATCTTCTTATATCAGCATTCGATTCTGATGAAGATCGGCAAGCCCGGTCGAATTCCATTATATTTTATAGTTACCCTCATTCACTTAAAGTTCTTCACAAAGCGTGTCCGAATCAGCGTGAATACGCTTTAGTAAAACTTCACAATTCAATCACGGGGAATCGTACTGCGGTGGAAATCAATGAGTGGTTCCGTTATTATGCCGTTCGCGACGATTGTGCCTTGATTCATTTACCGATTGGAGTTAAATGTGATTATCGAACTTAGTGTTCAACTTGAAGCAATTGTATATTACTAGTGTAGATTTCTCAATGATAATTTAAGGGGTTATGGCGATTCTTTAGATCTTCTTGCGTTAATCGTTATAATAATAGTAATTGAATTGATTGTGTATTATACAACTTGCAATGTCGAGCCTGAAGATTATTGCTTGTCTGATGGCGTTCGAGTTATATTTAAATGTATGAAATTAAAGAGAACTATATAATTGAGACATGTATTTCTCGATTACAAAGAGATTCATTTTATGTAGAATATCGATTGAACAAATAGAATCAATTAAATAGTTATTTAAATTGTTAAAGGTAATTTTGAGTAATATCGATAGCAGAAAGATTATTGATATTATTGACTTCATTACTATTTAATTAGCAATTAAATAGTTCAACTGATGCTTGACTTCGTTAGTGTCTTAACGAACTAATAGAGTTAGCAGTCAACTAATAGCAACGGGTGCTTATGGGCTTGTTTTTAACTGGCCTTATATAAAAAGCTTTAGAGTTTTAAATCAAAGTTTTTGTAAAAACTTTCATAAAAACCTAGTAACCGCCCACTTTGGCCGAAGTCTCCCAAAATTTTGGGGTTTCTGGTTTGTTCATCGCTTGTTTACTAGCATAGATTAGTTCTTGATTGACCCTACGGTGTGGACTAGCAGAGATATCCCGCGATTGATATTACAACAAATTTGAAGGAAGTCAAATTCGCGTTGTGAATTTGAAGCGTCAATGAATTTTGGTGGAATTTACTCAGCCTGGCTGTAAGTCCTCGATCATATATTTAATTATATGTTTTTGTATTGAATAATGTAGTATCTGTTTTAAGATACAGGTATGGATTTGTATTTATACTCCCCAATATCCATAGTAATTTTCTTCGAGCTACGTCATAGTTGTGGTCTGTGACACATGACCTTGTAGCGACTTCTGATTGAATCGTAATGCTTATGTAATAAACTGACAGCTCCGTTAATATGAGGCCGCTACCCAGTGGGATTAGACCTCACAATGAAGAGTTGCTTTGCCAATAAGAGAATGTAAATACATTTATAAATTTAATCTATTATAGATTTGATACTTTCCGACCATGACATCTTAAACTTATGAGCGAATGTCATGCAAACTTCAGCAATATATATAATGTATTGTCATGCGTATTGTCGCGTATATGGCTGAGATTCACAAATGTACAAGAATCTGTCCCCTTCTTATACCATGTAGGTTGTAGGAAGATTTCTTCAACATTTGGTGTATAAAACTTCATTTATACGGAGTTATCTTCATTTAACCGTTAAGGAACTCGAGGTTAGCCGTCATTCTTGATTGCTTTATTGATTTTAAATCAGTATCAAAGTGAAATTTAACTCCGATTATACTCGATGTAAGTTTGCAAATTTAGATTCTAGTAGTATAAAACTTTCTTCTTTTATATTCTCGACGAGATGTGAGTTCAAATACTTGATATCAAGTATCATCATCGGCCCGATGTTACTTAGGAACATTCTTTGGATAAACTTTTGCTCGAGACCATGTTACAACGTGGAATAGCAATAAGAAAGTTTGAAATAAGCATGAGCACAGGTCAACCAATGAATATGTTTAATATTGGTTTCTCGACAAATGTATGATTACTTATTTCATTCATGGTGATTGCTCATTTAATGAAAATACAATTATTACACTTGATGATTCGCATCCGGAAAGTAATATATTATGGCTCTTACTCACGATGAATCACCATCCGAAGATAAAATAAAGGCTTTACACTTTCGGCCCATTGTATTCACGTTTATTTCTTTTAAATGACCTCAATCGTTTGTTGGAATATTTATTCATGTTGTCATTTGTATTCATTTTGCACATTTTAACTTTAAATGCATGAGTGGATACTCCTTGATGTAACCGAGAAGGGTTCTATCTTGGTTTGGTATCTCACTGCAAGATACTTGAATGCGTTAGTCGCGTATTTATTTTATTAAATGCTTACATGTGAAGACTCACATATATGATAAATTGCGGCAGCTATAGGATGGAAATAAATACCGGCTTCATACGGTTATGTACAAAATGACTTAATATCGCTTTGAATCGAGTTAAATTATGTCTACTACAGGTGACGTAAATACTAAACATCTTTATCAGACGTTTCAAAGTTTGTTTATAAAACACAATTCTTGAATTGTCTGTGATTGAATATGAATAAATTAATTTAAATTTAGGTGTAGCGACATAATATGTAAGAAATTATTTCATTTTTGTGTTTGACCACGTTAACACAATCACACTTAACATCATTTCGACTAATGTGCGTCTAAGGTTAGAATGAAATTATCTTTGTATGAAGTGAAAGATCTCATCCGTTTGTGTTTTGCTTTCATTAAACACAATTCTTTAGTATGTATCTTAAATCGTTTAAGATTAGAATGATGTCGTTCTTCGGATGATATCTACTTTATATCGATGATCTTCGACTCGAGCATTAGTATTCATATGGTCCTCTCCATACCGCTATCAAGCTCGTCATCGTTCAATGACTCTTCAATTAACTTGTATGTAAACATACAAACTTAATTTAGACTAGCGAACCTCCCACTAATTCTAGTAAGCGTTGACTTAGTTTATCTTTTCAAGATTATACTCGAGTCTTGTTTGAGTCATTATCCATAAGTATTATTGATACGTTTGTTGTTGAGTGTCGCTTTTAAAAGAGAGTAGAGTAATGTTTCCTTAATCGAATCTGATATGGAAAGCGTGTAAGTCAAACATGACATTCCACTAACAAACTAAAGTGCAAAAGAAAATAGTTTAGAATCGACCAGCCGTGGAGGATTTAAAGCGTGCTCTTATAATGTAATCGCCTATCGTTACCTGAGCTTCGATAACTTTCTTTATCTTTGTCTTCGACTATGGTTATACTTGGCTCCTTATCCATGATTAAATCATGTAATTAAAAACTAGTGTTCTCGACAACGATAGCCGCAGACATTACATCTTTGACAAACAAAATTATTTGAGATATGAATTTAATCAAATCTATAACAATTCTAAATGTTACTCAAAATCCTTAACTACATGCTTTGAAGTTGAAATAATGAAGCGAATCATTAACTTGACTTATAGTTCCGTATTCCTCAAGCGTACAAGTAGCGTGAGAACCGAATAGGTAACTTTAGCTTAACAGTTACATCTGTGCAAGAACTTTTTGTTTAAATATGATTAAGCGAATCACGTTCATCGTGTTAAAGAAATTTTCAATACGGCGGTGGCGTGAAATGCGGCGTGGAGCTCGTCGGTCGGCGGAGCGTCAATTCCGGCACCGGGCCAGCGCCAGGAGCGTTAGCAAGATTCGGCGACGATTTTGGTAAGTCATTTCGGTTTCCGGTTTTCAAGATTAGTACAACTTTTGTAAAAGCGATTTGGAGGATCTAAAAATTCAAAAATTACGGAATTTTTCTTGAACATCAACAATATCATTATTGAACCGTCGAGTAAAATTTTATCAAAAACACTTCTAGTTTTCGATTAAACGCGAAAACGATCAGAAATTAGCGAATTTTTGGAGTACTAAAAATTCAAAAAAGTGCAACAAAGCTGAAATGAACCTCGGTCAGAACACCTTGATTTAATTTCATAATTTTACGAGAATTTTAAACCTCTTTGTAAAATGAAAATGATTCTACCTCAGGTAAAAATGGAAATTAATCAATTTCAATCCCTTTCATTTCATGAAACAATTAAATAACTTGAATCATGAAATCAATACATGAAGTATTGATTTGACCATGTAATATATATATAAAATGGGTTGATTTTTTTTCATATTATATATTCATGTTGAATATCTAAATCATGAAATAATCAAATTAACTAACAACTATGTCGACACCTGATCAATTAGATAAAATATATCAAACTTGAGTGACTCTGAGGCCCTTTGTTAGAATCTAAAGCCTTGAATTTCGTTGTGATAAACACCAAATTCGCCGTCCGGATCCTGAAATTGATATAAATTAATCTAAAACACATAATTAACAATTATGAATAACAAAGCACTACGGTGATATCGTGAGGAAACTATCGACATATTCTTTCACGAAGCCTCCTTTGAATTTCAAATTTGAGCACTTCAAATGTAATTGCCTCTAGTTAGTTGCGCGCGGAAGGTTGAATCCCTACATTTGTGTTTCTTTGGAACATGGGTTGATTGGATGAAAAATCAAGAGAAAAATTTCAGTGCTCACTTGAACATTGACCATATGGAGGGAGAAAATGGAGAGGCTTTTGTTTTTTCATTTCATGAAAACATGTTGATGAAAACCTAATAAGTTTGCTTATATATATCGAACCTAAACCCGACCCCGAGAATAGCTTAATGAGCCGACCCGTTAAGTTTAATTAAGCCGTTAAAAGTAAAATCAAACACTAACAAGTTGTTAATAGTAACTAACAAGTGACTAACAAGCTCAACTAACTTCTCGAATTAATTCAATTGACTAATTAATTAATTCGGGTTCATCATTCTATTTTACATTATCGATGTAAAAATCCCGATTGAGAATATTAAGTTGATTACAATCAACTCTCAATTTAACAAATATAGTTTAATTTCGCAATAATCAACATATTTTGTATGTGTGTGACCTTCTAGGCTTTCGAGATAATAGTAAGTTGTATAATAATAATAATTGACGATTACTATTATTATAACGATTAATAGTAAGATCTATGATAAATTTCATGTACATAAATTATCGTGAGAGCTGGCCCAGTAATATCTGATTACTAAAGGTGAACGCTAAGTTCCAGTGTCACATTTAACCAACCGGCGTTAAATGAATTGATCATGATTATCATGACAGGCATGATAAATAGAATCGATTCTCATTGATTTCAAGGTTTTTGTAAGAGAGTAATAACTTTTCTTGGGTTTAATGCTTGACTTGTTTAAAATAGATAGTCGTGAAATCCTAAGTATCGGTTCATTCATTGTTAAAACCAAATGCGGATGATTGTATGTCATTCGTTCGAATTGGTTGAAAGCGTTCACTTATTTCGGAGGAAAGCTGAACCGTGAAGACCCGTCGAGAGGGCTGGTCTACGATAATGGGAATCTCGCTTCCGAGGGTGCAAAATATAGTCGTTTATCGTTCCGTTGAAGGCTCGCCGAGACCCACAGGTACCGATGGGGTCTCGTCGTGGACTTTCGACTATTTTTGTGTGCCTTATAAACTCTTTATTTTAAGCACTCCTTTTGAACACTCATTTTGACATTAATCTTCTCTTACAAATTCAAAAGGCAAAAATTAAGCTTCTCATATTTAATCTTGATCATCTTTGAAGTAGAGTGTTTCCTAAATTGTGTGATTATTATGACTTTATTCATTATTGTGATTGGTTGGAAAATTCTTGTGTGGTGTATGGCATGGGGTTCTTTATTAGTTAGAGTAGTAAGTGAAATCACCCAGAAGTAAGGTTTTGCGTTCCCCAGTCTTAGTTGATTAGGAGTTGAAATCGCTTAGGCTTGGAGTTTAGATTGACTTGGTTGTAAATTTGGGTGTTTGATAATGATCTTGAGAGAGAAGTTGTTTGTGTGTAATCAAGCGATTCTTGGCTAGTTATCGTTACCGAAAATCCAGGGTTGGGCGAAATTAGAGCGTTAGAGGGAGGCGGGCCGTAAAAATCTTAATGTATTATCTCTTCGCACCTCTTTGCCTTCATGTGTTTTATTTTGGTTAATTATATTTGGTTATTACATCATTTGACTAATTATTCTCGAGCTTAGGTAGTTGATTTACGAATCAATTTATATTCTAAAGTTTGTTATTTCATTCGAATTTAAATTTAGGCTAACAATTATTAAACTAAATAAGAGTGAATATTATCATAATATACTTATTAGTTTTACTACATATAAGATATAATCGTCTATATTATAGTGCAGAAAAATACATGCATGAATATGTGTATTAAGATAAATAATTCATCTTATTGATGAACATTCGATGTACAAATCGATTTTGTCTTCTATTTGAATGGCTTAGCATGACATTTTATATTAAAAGTTATTATTTATGTAAAAAATTAAAGTTGAGGTTTAACTTTTATTAAAAATTATTGTACAAGATATAGTTAGGTATGTCATCTTTATTCAATTAATTTTTTAAATATAATTCATTTAGGTATTTCACGTTGAACAAGTACATTTAATGTGGCTCTTTGTTATTTTACGTAAAATTAAAGTAAGAAAAATTAAATAAAAAGCTTGATATTATTGAGTTTTCTTAAATATTATTGGAGTCGATCATCAATTAAAATATATTAAAATAGATACATCAAATAAAATTGAATAGTAAAACTATGAATAATTTATACTACTAATCAATTGAAAAATGATATTTTCTAACAATACCTAAAATAACATAAAGTGCATTTTTTATTAAAAGAGAAAAGTAATGTTTTATAGTATTGAGAAATACTAAAATTACATAAAAATAATATTCTTCTGGTATTGAGAACTACCAAAATCATATAAAAATGGTATTCTTGTGGTATTGAGAAATAGCAAAACCACATAAAAATGATGTTCTAGAGATTGAAATCACAAAATTACGTAAAATGATATTCTTTGTGGTTTGAAATATCAAAATCACATAAAAATGATATTCTTGTGGTATTGAGAAATACCAAATAATATCAAAATAGTATTATTGTGGTATTGAAAAATATAGAAATCACGTAAAGTGTGATGCTGTGGTATTGAGAAATGCAAAATCGCACATAAAAATGGTATTAACTGTAGTTTTGAAAAATACTAAATTCATATAAAAGAGGTAATGTTATGGTATTTTTTGTGGTATTGAGAAATATCAAGAATCACATAAAAATGGTATTAACTTGTGGTATTGAAAATCTGAAAATCGCATAAAAATGGTATTCTTTGTGGTTTGAAAAATGGTAAAATCATATAAAAGAGATAATGTTATGGTATTGCGAGAAATCTGAGAATTACGTAAAATATTTTGTGGTATTGAAAAAATCTGAAATTACATAAAAATGATATTCTTGTGGTATTGAAATACAGAATCGCTAAAAATTGTATTAATGGTATTGAAAAATACAAAATTACATAAAAATGATATTCTTGTGGTATTGAAATACAAAATCATAAAATTGTGATGCTTGTGCTATTGAAATACAAAATCGAGATAAAAATGGTATTATCGTGGTATTGAGAATTACCAAAATTACATATTTGGCATTCTTGTCGTATTAAAATATAATCGCGTAAAAATGGTATTCTTGTGGTGAGAAATACCAAAATCATAGAAAATGATATTAGCACGTGGTTTGAAAATACCAAAATCACATAAAATGATATTATTGTGGTATTGAGAAATATAAAAATAACATAAAAATGGTATTCTTTGTGGTTTTGAAAAATCTAAAATCGTATAAAAGTGGTAATGTAAGGTATTGAAATACAAAATCGCATAAAAATAGCATTAACATAGTATTGAAATATCAAATCACATAAAATGATATTTTGTGGTTTGAAAATAAAATCATATAAAAATGGTATTATGCTTTGTGGTATTGAAATTCTGAAAATCATAAAAATAGCATTCTTGTGGTATTGAGAAATATAAAATCGCGTAAATGATATTAACATGGTTTGAAAAATACCACAATCGCATAAAAATGGTATTATTGTGGTATAATGCCAAATCATAAAAATGGTATTCTGTTGTTTGAAAAATACCAAAATCATATAAAGTGGTAATGTTAAGGTATTGCGAAATGCCAAAATCAATAAAAATAATATTCTTGTGGTATTGAGAAATACAAAATCACATAAAAATGATATTAGCATGGTATTGAAATACGAAATCACGTAAAATGGTAATCTTTGTGGTATTTAGAAATAAAACAATCACATAAAAATGGTATTGTTGTGGTTTTGAAAAATATCAAAATCGTATAAAAATGTTATTTTTCTCGTATTGAGAAATCTAGAAATCGTATAAAAGTGGTATTCGTATGGTATTGAGAAATACCAAAATCACATAAATAATATTCTTACGGTATTGAAATATCTGAAATCACGTAAAAATGATGTTTGGAAGTGAGAATTCCAAAATCATATAAAATTAATATTTTGTGGTATTGAAAATAAAATAACATAAAAGTAATATTGTTCTTAGTATTGAAATCTTAAAATCGTATATAAATGATATTAATACAGTGGTATTCTTGTGGTATTAAGAAATATAATCATGCCAAAATGTGATTGTTATGGTATTGAGAAATACAAAATCGCTTAAAATGATGTTCTAGAGATATTAAAATACCAAAATCGGATAAAAATGGTATTAACTGTGATATTAAAATATCAAAATCGCATAAAAATAATGTGGTGAAATCACCAAAATAATATAAAAATAGTATTATTTTGGTATTACTTGAAATACCCTGATCACGTAGAAATGATATTCTTGTGGTATTCACGAAATACCCATGATCACATTAAATGTAATTGTTGTGGTGATGATAAATCTAATCGCGTAATAATTTGTATTAACTTTGTGATATTGAAATCACAAAATCGGCGTAAAAATGATATTCTCACGGTTTTGAAAAATACCAAAATCACATAAAAATGATATTATGGTATTGAGAAATACGAAATCGTAAAATGATATTGAAATACAAAATCACATGAAAATTATATTCTTGTGGTATTGAAAAATACTAAAATCACATAAAAATAGTATTCTTGTGGTATTGAGAAATATCAAAAGTAGATAAAAATGTATTAACTGTGGTATTAGAAATTAAAATCGCGTAAAATTATGTGCTTGTGGTATTGAGAAATGCAAAAATCAATAAAATAATATTAACGCGGTATTGAGAAATATTCGAAATAATATCGAAGTATATAAAATGATATTATTACGTGTGAAATAACAATCGTATAAAAATTTTGTGATATTGAGAAATAAACGGCCCCGCCTATAATAAGGGCAGCCCATTTACCGGACGCGAGTGCGGGATGAATAATTCGAACCGAGCCTGGGCGGGGCTATCGGAGCCTGCCCAAAGCCCGATTTGTTTCCCAAAATATATGAAGCCAATGAAAATAGAACAGTAGATTCGACAGTCGTGAACCACATCTTTTTAGATACATTTGTTTACACGTGTCATCTCCCCATATTGTAGATTCTCTTACGAGGACCCACTTACATTAACACACAGTCACAAACTCAATCCACCTGGGTCCCACTTCTCATTCACAACCTCAATTTTCCTACATTGTACTTCAACTTGTTGCAAATTCTCCACGCACTTTCTCTCTCTCAAATCTTGTAGCAAGAAGACAAAAAAACAAAATAACTTAGAAAAACAAGAAAATGGGTTTTTAGAGTTGGGTTTTTTTTTTAAATTAAGGAGTAGTGGTTTTTTTGTTTTGATGCTTGGATTTTTGGGTATAAAACGGTGGTATTTTGGTGGAGGTGAAGTGAGGAGGAAATGTTTTGCTTGAACTTAGTTTTGAAGTGCTTTTACTTGGTGGATTTGTTTATACTTTTTGTGGTTAAAGATCATTGCTTTTTTGAGTTTCTTAGCTATGTTTGATTGGAACGACCGAGAGGTATGCTCAATTTTATTTTATTTTTTAATTTTTATTTACCCCTTTTGTTGTTCCATGTTCTACTTTGTCTACCAAGTCTACTTTGTCTAACATCTTGTATGATTTGACTTGAATCATGGAACATCTTTATAGTTGAAATAGAGAGGACTCGTGTTCTTGAATCCAAGCATGTTGAGATATATTGACTTGGTTTCTAGGATTTAGAGATGCAATTAGTGTTGACTCAGCATTAGTTCAATTTGTGGTTGGGAATGATTTTGTAGTAGACAAGTTTCTGGTGACCATGGGAAGTCTTTTAGGAGTGCGTGAGTGAGTACAAAAATATGTTAGAAGAAATACTCGTGATGGTTTGTGACTTATGAGGTCAATCCGTCAAGTCTAATAATAGCGTACTGACTTTGGAGTTCCGGGGATGGGGCATGGGGTTCTAACCTCTAGGGAAGGCAAGTTTACGTGGTTGTTTTCGAGATTTGTCCATCAAGTCTGATAACATGCCCACTGGGGCTTCCATGGTGGGATTCACAAGGTCAATTGAGCATTTTAGGCTCTTCAACATCACTGTTTATACTAGTCTCATAGGCGCTTTAAGAAAAATATGTGCTTTAAGAGGAATAGAAGAGGACCTGCATTTATGAGTTCGCTCTAGTTTTCACTATAAAATTTGACGAAATGTAATATGCCTAAATATAATCTTTTAGAAGGATAAATGATAGAAACAGAGTTAAGATCAAAATTAATAAAGTTTATCCAAAATTTGAAGTTATAGGGCTCGAGTAAATCAGAAGTGTTCATTATCAAGAAACTAACATGGAGATATATTTCTGTAAACATTGAAGTTACTTCATACAATATACCCAAGAAACATACGGAGTATTATTTTCTCTGAAATCATTCCTTCAGAGTCAGACTAATAGTTTTTGAAGTTGAAACCTGCAGTTGTAGTAGAGAGACAACTCTATGAAATTTTAGTTTGAAGTAGATGTTCCTTGTTAATCTTCTTCTACTTCAGATCACGAATGTAATATGGGGTGAAGGCAGAGAAAGTGATGATCACATTGTTCCATATTCCGATGGAAATGAAGAGAATAATTCAGGTGCTTTTGGATATCAAACTAGGAAAGAAGGATGGAATGAAGAAGCTTCCAGCCTTAAGCCTGATGAACAGAAGAAATCTATTACCGGGGCAGATTTCCTTGGCCCTAAAAAAAACGGAAGTCCTAAATACGAGGGAGATAAAAGTCTCGAGGAAGGCCTCGGTCTGGAGTCATCGCCAGCAACAGCAATATCTAATTCTATAAAAACAGAAAAAGACTCCACGAGAATTGGATCGTCCAACGATTTGACTGGAATTGCAGAGCACAATGCCTCTAGACAAGGTATGTGTGCTTTCATTGAAAAAGTAAGCTATTCGATCTACATCAAACTTTGAGTTTTTGTTTTGTTTTTTTTTTTTTTTTTTTTTTTGCAAATAATTCAGGTGAGACTTCTTGTCTAAATGTTAGTTCCGAGATCTTTCAGAATCAACAGCAGGATGAGCAGGGTAATTTTGCTAACTATGGATGGGATAACATTGGAAGCTTTGATGATCTTGACAGAATCTTCAGGTAATGCAAATATTGGTCTTCTTTTAAGTGTGACACAAAGTTGCTGGCATTGATGGTGGGCTAGTGACCTTTCTGCATCTTTCATGTATACACTTATCTGATATCCTTTAAAATATGAAATGTGCGCATGAAGTTCTTCAAGAGACGGGTCACTGAGATAGTAGAAACTTTTCAAGTGGCAGTTTCCATGAGATCCTTTATTACAATCCCCTACTGAATGACTCTCATGCTAACATTTTCAAGACGCTCAATTATGCTACGTAGTTGTTTTGAATTAAGATTTTTTAGAAAAAACTTGCATCATATTCTAATACTGTCTTCATCTTACCCTCACAAAGTGATATTTTTACAGCAATGATGACCCAATATTTGGACATGAAAGCCTCAGTAATGTGGATGAGCTTTGGTCTCCTTCCAATGACATAACAAGCAGCCCGGAGAAGTCTATTCCCTTGTCCTTTGAAGCTCCAAGTTTAGAAGTGGGTGCACTTCCAACTTTATCTGGCCAGTTAGAAACTTCATCAGGATGCTCTCTAGACCAAGATCCCCTTTCCCCTATCTCCATGAAAACGACTAATACCACATCCAAGACTCCAAATTTTTTTTGGACATGCAACAATGCGATTGAATACTCAGAAGGAGAAAATAAGCCTTTGAAGACAGATAATGTATAAATAAAACTAAATTTGATCTGTGATTTTGTTCTGTATACATATTTTTTGCCACTTATTTCTGTTCAGCCTAGGGATTAATTTTTTTTCAATATATTTGGTGTGCAGACGACTAAAGAGGCAAGTGGAAAGACACATGCACTCAACTCACGTCACAGTTGTGGACCTCCCAATATGCAGAAAGAATTTGTAGATGAGGTATTCTTTTATCCAGTGCATTGAGGATATTGTGAATTTGTTAGGATACTTACCTCATATAGCTCCAGAATTACACCTCATATAGCTCCGGAATTACATATGATACTATGGTGAAACCTTGAAACAGTAATGCATTATCCAAGTGAAAAATAGGAAAGACATCTTAAGATGCATGTGCTTAATATTTTATGAAATCGTAAGAACTATGTTCTATAAAATGATACAAAGACGTACACTGCCTGCTTAAATGATTCAGAAGAAACCGGTTATGGTTTATAGATGAACAAGAAATAATATAGATTCACCTTTCCCAACTAGAGCTTATCCTGGTTTATCTACCAACAGCAACAGAAAATATACCTCTTCAGTCCACTATATTGCTTTTGAACGTCAAAGTGTTGGTCTAGTTTTTTTCATTTGCACAGGGAGTTCAGAAAAAGCAAATGCCAAGAACTGGAGTAAGATCAAAAGAGAAATATGAAGTTAGGCAATTGCAAGATATATGTGGGACTTGGTCAACATCTGCAAACCAGCTCCAACAATTTGATAGCCAGTATGCACCAGAAATGGGCCAACCATATTTGCCATTTGTGATCACTCAGCACAGACAACTTATAGGACCTCAGTCTTCTCAGTATAACCATTTTCCAGGCCCTTTTTTCAATTCTCCGCTGCATGTGAACATGGGAACTCAGTATCCTCCTATAGTTGGATTTCCACAACATTACTCTGGTGAAGGCAGCCATCAAAATGTGATTTCAGGTTCCGGAGCTTCTCCCGTTACTGCAGATGATCTAAAGAAGTTTTCAGATCCTCCTACACAACCTCTGTTAATGACGCCCCAAGAAAAAATTGAGAAACTAAGGCGGAAGCAGCAAATGAGAGCAATGCTTGCAATCCAGAAACAACAGGAGAAATTTAATAATCAAGCATCATCTGCTGAAACATCAACTTTGGATGGTGCAAATAGTGAAATTGACGAAACAATGACAATGCTTCCATCTAGTAAGCCTTTTGAAAAGGATGGTTCCGCAATTGGAGTACGGCCCGATGACCATTCAATAGAGGATTCAATACTTTTCCATCTTCAACATATTATTGGGAAGGTTCGTAATAAGGCTTGTTGAACTTTCCCTGGTGGATGACTGTATATTTCATCTTTATTTCAGAAATTTACTGAAGTGATCGTGATTGCATGCAGTTGGACATCCGAATAAGAGTTTGCATTAGGGATAGCTTGTTTCGACTTGCTCAAAGTGCTGTACAACGACAATATGCTAGTGATATAAGCAGTACCATTAGGAGTTGTAGAGATGAAGGGTTTAATAAAGGAGAACAAAATAGCCAAAACAGGTGAGTCAGAGTTACAATTCTCATCTAGCCTTGTTACTGCTTGAAATGATCAACTAATTATTTGTTTCTACTAGCTAAATCCATCTTGTCATCGTATTTGCTATACTGTTTGGCAACTTGACAACTTATTATGAAGATAAATGGGTGATCAGACCCTTAAACAATGTTAGTTATGAGTAAGTATTACATTTAAATATTGTGCTAAATCAATATTCGTCTCCGACATCTTGACAGGTTTTCTAATATGCCTCATGTAGAGACTGCAACTAATTCAATAGACAGAGCTGTTGCTCATTTGCTGTTCCATAGGCCTCTCGAGTCATCAGATAACCATGCTGCCAGGCCTGACTCATCCTCTTCTCCTAATCTCTCATGTGAAAGGAAAATCGATTTGACGAGTTTACCTATTACACAACTGCCTCAGAATCTGGGAAATGAAGTCGATGTTTCTCATGACGGAGCAAAAGCTTCTCTCTTATTCACTGAAGCAGACCAACTCAGAAAGAGCCCTGGTCTAGACGTTCAAAAAATTTCATCAGCTGATGAAGCTACGACTGGTGCTGTTTTCAGGAGTGGTTCCTCCCAATAAGAAACAGTTATCTACAAGGGGAATTCTTTCCTTTATCTCATTTATATTAGGGAGTTTTATATAATATTACAACCTCATGGATTAACTGGTGACAGGTCTTTCATTTTATTGTCAGCCAACTGGAACATTTTCAAACTTGGCTAGCGAGACACCAGAATGGTTGCCATTTCCAACTGTTTATGTACCCTGTCATTAGGAGATCTCCTGTACGCTTCTGAGAAGTAAATACTATTATGGTCTTATGGAGATCTGCAGTATTATTAAGTGTATCTAAAGTTAGTTTTGTTGGAAGGTCTGAAACATGAGAAGCTACTGAACTTCACCAGATACTTTTTACCCTCCTATTGTAACTGAAACATGCATAGTACTTCCTCAGCTCCTCCTCCATGTGAATTCCTGGGTAGTAGTATATGCTCCTCTCCATTTTGCATGGTGTCCAGTTTTGGATATTGTAAGATCATGGCATTCTTAATTGTTCTGCAAGTTCTGTATCTTTTAACCACTTTTTTGGACTATCAGTTTTCTAAATTTTATTATTAGATCAATGCATGTGAAATATGATTTTTCATGTTAAGCAACTAATGGTCAGTTTGGATCGGGTTGAACCTAGGTGAAGGTAACACTTAAAGATAAATCAATCTAGGTGAGGGGTAATTGAGATGAAAGTTTAGCCAAACCGAGCCTTATACTAAAAAGACAGAAAAAACAAAGTAAAGAAGACGTCTCATAGAATAATATGTATGTACAAGCATGGTCAGTGAATCAAGAGTGTATAATCAAAAGTACAAGAGACTTTCCCATAAGCTTTTCTTTAACTTCTGTTTTCCTGGACTGAATTTTCCAGGGTTACTGTCATGGAAAACTTGAAAACTCCTATGCAGTAACCCAATAGGGAAGAGAAAGATATCAAAACTATTGTGATAGCGGAACACATTCAAGTTCAATATCTAGCACTCCTCTCTCAACATTCTGCAGTTTGACAGCGATTTCTTGCTTGACCTTACCTTCGTTCAGAGTGATCCTACCGTCCCTCAGCCTGCCGGTACTCTTTTCTTTCGAGTCCCATGCACTCAACTGCAGATCAGGACACTCGGATGCCCTTGCAGCATGGACAAGGGGTCGGATATCAACTTCAGCATCTCCCATAAAATCATCTGGTGTGAATGTATCCTTATCATAGACCAGCTGCATGCAAACCCCACAGACAATGAGCTGTTAAACATTGACATTCATGAAAAGGGACGAAGCCCAACTCACAGGAGACTTACCACTTTCAAAGGAGGTATATCTTCTGGAATGGATAGCATCAAACATTCATTCCACACCGGATTTAAGTTTTTCTTTATAACACTTGTCTTCAGTGACTGCAGAAATATTAATAATGAGAATCAGTAATCAGTCTTAGACCTCTATAATGTAAAATGAGAATTTGAAGAGAAGAAAGCGTTACTTGATTTCCCAACGAAATTACGACATAAGGATCGCTTGTGACCATATCCCGCACAGCCAATGTGGTGCCTCTGACCACATTGACCTTCATCAACCCTACAAATTCGATCATACCTGCCTATAGACAATGCAAGATCATAAGATTCAGTACCAACACCAAGCTAGCAAATATTTACTCTATTTCACCATCAGGTCTTTGAGGCTTTTCATTAATTGTGATAATGTTGAGGTTAATAGACATGATGAATAATGAAATGAATAGAAGACGATCACATTAACTTTTTAAATCCTTTAGTTTTAACTGTCTTCATATAGGAAGGCCCTATCTTTCCATAAGAAATTATTTACCATTGAGTGGCTTTTCCTGGACTTGTTCCCGGACTTCTTCCAGTTGTGATGGAAGACATTACCTTTACCTTGAATGCGATATGAACAGCTTTTCTTGTCATTTAATTTAATATCTATCATTGAACCCAGAGACCGTGAAGAAACACTATGCAATGATGGTTTTCGCGGGAAGGGGCAACTCAGTGCTAGTTCTGGATTCGTAAGCTGTTTCGTCACATATTTTTTCCTGCACACTCATAGAGATCACAACTATTTCAGAATACAATATGCTAGTATCAAATTTGAATTTGGAACAGAATTTGTCCTACTTTACCTGATAAATTTTGTCCGTTCCTCTATAGAAGCACCTGGTTTTGGTTTTTGAATATTCTTTGGAAGACATGTTTCAAAGTTCGTGTTGGCAACTCTGTTTCCGCCCAATTCCATCAAGGTATCAACTTGCTCATCTGTCCAATCATCTAATTTCACCGATAAAACCTGCCACGGGTAGACGGATTTTATTAAGAAAGCTTCAGTTTGAATAAATATCAGTAATCCATAAAGAAACTGGGAGGATATGGAGTCCATAGATACCTTTGATATATGCACCCCTAGGCTTCTATGAACTCCAGAACACTTTATACATATGAAAACACCCAAATTAACAGATCTGGAATGACAAAGTGAGAAAAGTGATAAATTCAGTAGAGAAATATAACATTCGATCTAGAAGCACAAATCTCTATGTACTTTACAAAGCATAACTCCAAAGAGATAAAAACAGTTTCTCTTTGGCGGCATTCAAGTATATGAAAGAGGGGATTTCTTATGAAATACTTACACCCACTTTGGATTTGGAGATCCGCAGTCTGCACAAAAGTTGTTGCCGGATTCAGACAGTAATTTCTCTAGTCTTTTACGTGGACCTAATTACCAAACAGTCAAGTATCAGAGACATTGAAGTTAATCATAATACAATAGTCTAACTCCTGACAGAAACAAAAAGATCAGGGAATTTAGGCAATGTTGAATAGACCATTCCCTAACCACTGATTGTAAATGTAATTCTGAAGGAATATGAGCTAGAATACATGGTATCACCATAACAATAAGGCAATAAAAAACTAAAATTGCTTATTAAGTTTGAGAATTTAAGTTCATGATAAATATTTAACTTACTGGAAGGCCTACTATGTTCTTCCTTAACCGGGTAGCGAGCCCAATGTGATTCAGATTCCTTTCGCAAGAGGTCATAAAGACAACAACCTAAAACAAAGAAGAAACATACATTATACATAAAATAATTCAATAACCATAAAGACATCTTAACACAGAGTCACAGTAACAACCGGAAATTACGACTAAAACACAGTATTAATTGTGGTTAGACAAGCAACATTTGTAGTGACCTTAGAGAATGTGTATATTACTATATCAGTATATGTGATCATCACTGGAAACTCGAAGAAGCCTACAATTGTAAATCTGCTCAAATTATTCATCCAAAATGAGTATTATCTTCTCTATTACTCGAAAGTAAAGGGAATGGCAACAAATGATAATTATTAGAAAACCTCCCAGGACAAATAACAGCCATTCATGAAACTTCCATATTTAATTACCTTTACCATATCCATATTTTGTGTATATAAGACATTATATCTAATGTATGCTGACATCCTAGAGGTAGTAGCTATGACTCAAATAAACCAAAATGCCCAATACCATGCATGGCCTTACTCTTCTATTCATTAACATAATCTTTTTGTTATCAAATACAAAAGGAACAATGTATTAAAATCAACATCAACATGCTCGATGCTCCAGTGCTCTGAAGAGGCACAAGCAAAAGTGGGGTAGGGAGAGTACATAACCTTACCCATGCAATAACATAAATATTATTTTCGAATTGATCCAAGAATGAAGTGCAAAAGGAACAATATTATTACCTCCTTCACTGGATTCATCATAGACTTGTATATTTTCCTGTTGCATGGACATGTCCAACAAATTCCCCAACACATTCTGCATTTCTCAATTGTATAAATTAACCCCAATGCTTCAAACATTATTTAACCATATTTACAAATCCCTTGCTGCATCAAACATGTTAATTCAATTAAAAATGATATTCTAAAACATGTTCAATAAAAAACAGACCCCCCCCCTCCCAACCAAAAAAAAATCTTACAGTTTGCAACAAAAGGGCAAAAGGGCGCCCTCTTACCAATGAATCTCTCCATGGTGATGAAGCTGTGAATTCACATTATGGTGGGACTATCATTAACTTGTCTTAATATTGTTAATGTTATGATGGATTTGGTAGCTCGAAAGATTGGAAATATTCAAGAATTTGGATAAATCATCAAAGATTCCAAAATTCGTACTTATGAAAATTAAATATTTTTTAATCTTTAAGTTGTTCTGTATGAAATTGCCCTTTTTTTTACTTTTTCTTTTGGAGCGAGTGAATCAAATATGTATTTTTGTCGGAAAACCAAAGAAAATCCAAAGCTTATTTCTGGTTCTTGGACAACTACCAGACAAGTATATCTACGTGTAACTTATGACTTGTGATGTCACATACTGAAACTATTTTTTCAATTATTAGATAGCAAAATGATTCAAAATTTAGTATTCAAATTTTTATCCGCGTCTAAATATAGCATACAATTCAATAATATTATGACGTAAAGATTATATGTTTAATTGCATTTATAACACTAGTTTTATATGTCCAATCCTCATATGAACGTGAGTATTATATGTTAGTGTCCGATTCTTGAGATTCAATAAAAATTATTTCGAAAAAATTACTATAAAGTGAAATCTAACTATAAATTATTAGTAAAAATGTTGAATAATCTAATCATTCAATTCTATGAATAGTGAAAAAGAATATATTAGATTCCTCCTGTTCATTGGAAGAAAACCAACTTCGTATTATGGAGCTTCATTGATATGACATGTTTCTTCCAAACTAAACCAGTAATTGAAGGCCTTCATTAAGATGACGACCTATCAATACTTGTTCATGCCTGACATGCTGTGCCCATTCTAAACAAAAATGTCCCCCACAGGTTCAAGGTTCACCACTTGGTTAAAATACATTTTAGGCTACGAACGAGTCGGTTAAAATGAGTATTTCATAAATATACTTTATCGAGTTAGATAATTATCCGATTTTATCGAATATCAAGCACCACTGACAGTCCTATGCCCACCACAGCACCACCATGCCATTTTTATCACCTTGATGACCTCATGCAGGACCTGGCTATTTTTCTAAGGAACCCCTTCTGTTTTGACAACATCCGATCAATCTTACTATATCACTTGCAGCATAGATGCATAATCAAAGAAAAATACAAGATCAAAGTTGTATCTGTTTCATGAGTTGCATTAACTTCTCCATATCAAGAAAAAACAAATGATCAATCAGACTGCCAAACTAACCTATCAGTTAACATATACCGAGGGAGAAAGTTCTCTACTGCTGGTGTGTGCCACTCTCTGCTAAGAATCATGTACATTGTATTGAAAATGTAAATGTATTTTGGAACTATAACATTTCCACAATAAGATGGCATCTCTTAACATAATTTGTTTACATACAATAGGAAGCCATGATTGGAACATAAAAATTTCCATTTCCATTCCCGCTTAAGTTCCCTCTCTGTGATTATATTCACTGTAAATTCTCAGGATTGGCCATACGCTTAGATAAATAAATCGAGTACAATAATGATGGGAAAAGAGCGAAGAACTATTCTATCCTAAATAAAACTTCATCGTTCTATACTTCTATATCACGTACAATTTCAACTTTTCTAATCTATATTATGTCTTGTACATAATATTTACCTGTTGCTTTGACTGAGAAGGACTTGTCACAATGGCCTATACCGTGGCATATCATCAAATCAGTCACCTTCTCCCACCTTGGCGTAACTATTCCTATGGCTGTGGTCATGTGGCGCAAGCCGAGATCAATTTCACCTTTGAGGCAACAAGTAGAAAACATAATTTGCTAGTTCATCTTTTAGCTTTTATGTGTCATCTGTGAAAATTCTGAATATGAAATCACGGAAACGCCTTGAGTACTGTCTCGGGTCAACAGCAGATATTGATGTTGGATCATATTGGAATGATTTATATGCATGCTCTAGCTTCTTGCTAATATCATAATCTTGTAAAATGTCGATTATTCCAAAGTACAGGATCACATCGTAGCACTCTCCTGTTGGTTCTCCGACTAGCTGAGCTTCACTGAGGCTTTTCCTCACTGTTAGTTCAGCACGGGCAGGTATATTAATTCCTAACGCGCCTCTACTGTCCGAGTCTATATTAGCTGCACGGAACCAAAACAAGCTATTTTCACTTCCAAGATCAGTGCATATAATGTAGATGACTGCTATTAGAAAAACTTACAAGTAGCCACGCTTATAATGGGTGTCCCCCTCGGGGTAACTTTTCGGAAGTGAATACCCAATAAAAGGCTGTAATCCATTATCCTTTCGTGTTCAAGGAAATCGCTGTCTCTGTCTACCTGACTGCATGGACATAAATGTAAATGGTTGTAATTTAATCATGAAAAAAATATCATTATGAAGATTTTTTATTTATCAGAGAGGAGATTATGCATGTCTATATTGGTGAATGTTTCTACTGCCACAAATGTTCTCCAGAAAATATCAAAGTATATATGTATGAGTTTCTACGACAAAATATATTGGGAAACTCACAAATGCTGAAGTACAGGATCTTTTTGCAGGGAAAGGAGTGTGCATATACTGAATAAATTGTTTTTCACTGCCAGCCCAGATTTTAAACTAAAATAATCTTTTCACACTACTCATAAACACAGTGAAGGTTACTAAAGAATTACCTGCAGAATTCTTGGAACCAACTTTTTTGCAATCTAAATATGTAGTTGAGATCAAGGTCCTTGAGAGTGGTCGTTGAATCAATTTGAGATTCAGGTTTGTCAGTCAAGCGACCGAGAGAAGAACCTTTTAGGTCAAAACGCCTATGGATGTCAACACTGGTGCAAAAGAGATTCCCCATTATAACGAATCGCACCTGCTCGACATTCCAATATTAAATTCAACGAACTTGTTAATTAGTCTTCAATTGAAGTTTCAAGTTTCTTCAACATTACCTTCTTTTGAGTAGGCCCTGTCATCTTAACACAATGAAGACCGTAAAATTTGGTAACTAGAGTGTTCTCGAAGGTTCGGACATGATTGTAGTAAGCTGGAAGCATCCTCAATAGCACCTGCCATGTTTTGATCATTCAGAAGTAAATATCACAGGCATAGCATTATGACTTATAAACTCAAACTTGTAACTTTACATGTACTTGAGGTCATCATCACATATTAAGCTATGAGTAAAAAACGATGAAAGGTGCTCACTTTTACTTCTGCCTTCTTGAGGGTCTTTATCATGTATTTGTCATCATCAGTCAAGTAAAAGAAGCTTCCACTTTTTCCAGGTGATGAAAGCTCTCTTAAAGCATCGTCTCCACATATAGATATCATGTAATCTGCTGGATCCACCTTAAATAATTTTCGAAGTGTCCTGAAAACGTTTTAGATATTGCTTTAGGTCCAACTGTAACTTAACCATCTCATGTTCAATAAGTGATATCTTTTTACGAGAAAGTGGCAAATATCTTTCAATTTGGCTCAAGTATTGCATAGCAAATTATAGGAAAGGCATGCACGAATAATATTTCATTGGCTCATCATGTTTTTGTTTCGAAAGAAGGGACACGGAATAGCATGGTTATTTCAACTATTGAACATAAATAATCTGCAGTTTAGCTTGAGTTGAGGCAGTATGCAAAATGATATTCAGACCTGAAAACCAATGGGCAGTAGTCCTTCCATTTGAATTCACACGAGTGATGAGGTGGAGTGTGTTTAGATCCCTCTGGAGGAAATTTGGTCCATAGCTTATCTCTTGTGTCAAAAGCTGTTGATCTTAAATTTAGAGAAGTAGCTGGAGCAGGCCTTCCTACAGAATGTCTAAGTAATTGCACCATAAGTAAGCTACATATAGTAAAATATTCAACCAAGAACAAAATATTGATCTAGAAAAGTTAAAAACAGAAGCTAAATATGAAATGGCAGAGACATGATAACAGAACTAGCATCGTCAAGGCATCATGAGGATCAGATGATTATAGCAATATATAAGAAGAACTTCTGAAATTTACAAAAACAAAAGAAAAAGAAAACAGATTCAATTATTTGAAGGTCTAAACTAGAACTAACTATAAGCTTAGTAATTGGAAGAATGAAATTCTCGAACTATATAGAAATCTTTCATGTGAATATGTACCTGATACCAAGCTGCAAATTAAGCATAAGTTCATAATTTTTATGCCCTCTTGAAATTGAGTGTCCTTGCCTTTTGGGTGGCTGTATGATGACATGATGCAGCTTGGATTCATTTGGTGAACCTATGTCAGTAGAAGGGGAAATTCCATCCCCTTCATCTTCCTTCTTTGCACTAGCAAGTTGTGAAGAACCATTGGTGCTATCAGAACCTAAATCGGATTCAGAATCCATACTCTGTCGCCATCCAATATGCCTCCTCTCATTCATCTGTTTTGAAGTTCTAGGCATTGCTTGCTTCTGTGGTTCCCCCTCACGCGACCATTCAAACATCTTCTCTGAAGGATAAACCGATATCCTTTCACCTCGACTGACCTTACAGTCTTGCAAATGAACGACATATAACTCCTGCGGATCCCAATCAAAATCTACAAAATTTCCACTTTGTGAATCTGAAGGATAATAAGCCCCACTCGGCTCCTTGGCATTCTTACTCCAGACACCTACATAGAAACTCCCGTCCGCCCATCTAAACGTACCATTTCCTTTTGGTAAACCATCCTCCCAACATCCATCAAACCTATTCCCATTAGCCCAAACCATTGTTCCATTTCCATTCATCTTCCTATGCCTCCATTGTCCAATATAATGATTCCTATTATGCCATTGATATCTCCCTTGCCCATTAGGCCTTCCATGGTGCCATTCCCCGGCATAATGATCTCCATTTGGATAACTCCTAGCTCCTTTACCTTGTTTCATATTGTACACCCAAGAACCTTTATAAATATCATTTGAAGAACCTGTATAAGTTCCTTCACCATCCATATACCCATTCTTGAATTCACCATCATATGTAGACCCCGAAGGCCATGTGAATTTTCCTCTACCATTAGTCCTTCCTTTCTCCCATTCACCAACATACATACATCCATCTTTCCACAAATATTTTCCATGTCCATGTGGACATTCATTAGCCCATTCACCCGTATACATATCGCCATTTCGAAACACCTTCTCCACATGATGGACCTCACCATTGTTGGGAAGATCATCATCATCATCATCAACATGAGCAACAGACATAGGTGCAAAAAACATATTAGTTCTTTTCTTCTTTAATACTTTTGATTTCCTCAACTGTCCAAAAACCTTCAGAATTCCACCTAATTCTTTGCTCATTTCACCCTCCTTCCTTTATCATCCAAAGAATTACCCAAATTCTCCTTTTTTCTTAACCAATATCAAGTTTTTTTAATACCATTAATGCCAAGATTAAATTTTTTTTGTACCATTAATCCTAAGATCAAGTTTTTTTTGTACCATTTATGCCAAGATCAATTTTTTTTGTGTGCCATCAATGTTACCACATTGCTTGCACTTCAACAACTCAAAACAAATTACCCCATCAATGTTATTGAAACAATACATCAAACACAATGCTCACTTCCCTATGCTTTTCCTAGTTGATGCATTGCATGAAAATGGTGAGTTTTTCTTGTAAGTTTGCCAAAAGGGTTTTTGGTATTTTCTGCAAATATTTGAGCTTTCAAATTGATGATGTATTGATCAATGTTGGAAAACAACAAAATCCCAAAATTAAGAACAACAAAACAAGTGCTTTTCCTCTATGTCTTCTTGTTATTTTGTGGAAAAAATGGATGTATTTTTGGGTTGTTTTTTGTGTCAGGTTGAAAATTGTTTAGACAAATTATAAAATAAAATAACAAATAATTAATTAAAAATGAGGCTTGTTATTTTAGTTTTTTGCTTTCATATTTGTTTGTATTTGTTTAGTTTTATTTTTATCCTGAAATTTTCCATATTTGTTTGTTTTCACCATTGTTGATAGTGTCATATTAGACTCCTAAATTAACTCAGATATCTAACAATTGGAAGGTGGGAGAGACATGGTAAGTTGTAATGTTGATTGTTTGGGGGTCTCGATCATACCATGTACCCTACCCCTCAGGCCTGAGCTGTTATACATATACTCAAATAGTGTTAAGTTGTATGTGAAATATTTATTTTTCTTTCTGTTGCGAGTGTAAAAGTTGTCGTTCAGCAAAAAGTTCTTGATACGGCGTGTGTACTAGTGTTCTTTTAGGAAGCTAAAGTCATATTGAAACATTGTTAAAAAGGAGAGTGAAATGACTATTTTGCCCCCTATTTATAAATGTAATGTTTGAAGAAGTTTCATTTAAGGGTAAAATAGTTATTTTATTAATTTTTAACACTGTTTCAGTGTGGATATATTCAGACTCCTCCTTAGGTGACATACTAGTAGAGGTGTGTGCGGATCGGTTCGGTTTGACCTTAGGCAGAAGCTTGTCGTCAGTTACCAGTAGATCTAAATAGGATCGGTTCACAATCCTGTCGGTTCCGATTTTGAAACCGATTTTGTCTATCGTCTCGCTTTTTAAGATTAATTACTCTGATCACTTTGTCTGGCATTTGTCTGTAATCTGAATTTCTTTTTACATATGTAGTATTCCTTATATTATTAGTTTTAGAAAGATTTATATATATCTTGACCAATTATATCAAATAATAAAAGCAAGTTAAATCTAAATTGACTTTCTTTAAAATGCAATCTGAATATCTGAATCTTGAAAAGGATAATAAATGAAAATTGAAATAACCTACGTGTAATTTAGAAATGGAGTTCGATTCGATTATTTTAAAAGGCGGAAGCCACAAATTGGATTCGGTTACTATAAAATGGCCGGCACAAATCGATTCGTTCGTCGATTTTAAAAAATCGATTATTTTGTTTGATTCGAATTAGATTTAATTTTGTACACACCCCCAACCTACCAGTACTATGTAGCAGTTAGCACATAGGATTTATGTTAAACTCTCAATTCTATTTTAATGAGGAAATGTGAGTTTTTTTTTAGTTATTTCCAAAATTATGTTTGATTTAGTTTTGTACTTTTGACAACCACTAAACTCTTTTAACTAACATACAATGTATTAGGTAAATCAATGTCTAACTTTACACATGTTAGAATACAAAAGATGATATAATATTTATAAATTTATAAAGGAAGAGTTAACTCTAACGTAATTTGTTTTGTCTTATTAATATCTTGTACTAAATAATTCCTAACATATTAACATAGTTTATTCAACATATTTTCAAATTTATTCATATCATAATAATTTGGTTCGATTTCGAGTCAATTGAATTAAATTTGATTCAAAATCTTCTTTCGTATTCGTTACTATTTCGAGTCGAAAATTCAGATTAAAACAGGTTCAATATTCCGAAATCATATTCGAATCCACTAGAAGTTAATCAAGGTTAGACAAAAATCCCATAAAATTCTTGATTTCCTATGTTGTCTCCCCCTTGGTACTCTTCCAAGTACCATCGTCTAAATCCAACAGAATCTATACCAATGTTTGTTACAGGTGGCTATGGCGGCGGCAGTTTTCGGTTAATGCAGTTAAATAACTGTAAAACCTCCAAAACCATTAACCTCCATTCTTCTTTCTCCTTAATCCTTCAACCCTTTTCCCCCAACAGCCTCAAATTCTTTAGAAATCCATTTTCTTGTTTTACAAATAATAGTTTCAGATATAGTACAAGGGTACCTTATGAGCTCAATACAAATCCTTCAAATAGTCAAAGCCCTCTTCTACCTAATTGCTTAAGGTGACGCCCCATCTCCTTCAATTTATAGTATTTTGGATTTTTTTGTTTTGTTTAGTACTACCTCCATTGCTAAAAGATTTTCAAGTTGGCTTTTTCAATGGTCAAAATTAACGAACTTTGATGTATTAATTGAATCGTGTATCTTCGATCTCAATTAAAGTTATTACTGTACTTTAATAGTAATTAGTAAAGCACCGTGAAAATACCATATTCTGGTGTAGGACATATTAATAATTATTTGAGGTCAAAGTTTAAGAAGTCAACACATCAAAATTAGTAAGTGGACGATCTTTTAGTGATGGGGGGAGTATTTCTTTTGGAATTAAATTGTTGGTGTTTCTGTTTTCTTCTAACTGCGCTATATAGAGTTTGATTGGGATATAGAATTGGTAGTAGTTCTTTGCAGCGGATTTAGGATGAGGAGTTCATTCGTAGATAATTAGATAAAGTTCGTTGGAAAAAAGTAAGGACTTTTATAACGTTGCAGCCTTTATGTAATTGAAATACTGAAGCATTGTGTTTTTGCTTGGTGGGGTTTATAGATACATTATAAACTCCAACGATTGAACAAGGTTAGTTTAGTTTCTCGTATTCTGTTTAAGTGTCAATTTGTTTCATAAAGAAAAAATGGTGTATTTCAAGTATATTAATAATGAAGGGACACAAAGGTTGAATCTTTCTGCTGCCATGCTTGATCGCCTTGGATCGGAGCATTGTACTAGATTAGCTAAGCAATAGATTGAATGTTTTTTATACAAAGATTTGAACTTGAAACTAGAGGTTCTTGAACAGTGAAATGAAGTTTAAGCAAAACCTGTTTTGACTTCAGGTTACTAGTTGCAGTTTGAAGGGTTTGACAGCTTAGCAACAAGTACTAGATTTCAGGGGCTTCTATCTATGAATGTCATGCGTCTATTTTTTCATGTCAAATTGTTCAGTATTCATCATGATTTCCTATATCTTACTGTTTTCCTTAAATTTCATGTAAAGCCAATGTGAAGTAGATCAGGAGACTTCATCAGACGTAATGTGTCCACTTGCAGGTATCCTCTCACACATCTTTATCTTCTGTATAGAAAAAAAAATTAGTCAATTATTAGAATAGTAGTTCTTGGTGACATTTTTAATGGAATACGACTGGTGTCAACTTACCAACTTATTAAATTATGGTGTAACCATGTTATTGGGAATACTATCAACCTGTTCAAGACTGGTCTCTAGCCAGGTTTGAGTTACTCTCCTGAATACTCATTCGTGTAACACGTTACACGTGTGACATAAATTGTTGAGCAATTATTATTTTTATTTAATTTTGTAAGTATAGATGGTATGAATCTGGGATCTACTTATTTGTATTACCAATGATGTTGATGGTGAACCTAACATCAGCATGTCGCTGTTTTATCTGATTAGGCAGGAAATTGCTTGTGGTCACATGTTTTTGTGTTTCCAATTTGTAATTAGTGTTTTCTTTGCGTTCATTTGAGGTTGTGTGACATATTTCTTTCAAGTAGTTGGATTGTTTTTCTTGTATCATCAAAAGTACACACTTCCCCTTTTTTGCTATTATAATTGGTTCTTGTCTGGATACTGTTCTGGATGGTCAATAACCTCCTTAATATCATATCCTCTTGTCTTCTGTCTAATTTTTCTTTTTATCTATCCATCAACTATGTACATATACTGACAAGAGATTGAACTTATTTACTATGTGTCATTCTTGTTTTATTCATTCCATCTTGATGGGTTATATAATACTATATGGGAACTCAACAATCATTCTTCTGCAAACTCGAAATATTTATCATCTATGTGGTATGTTGATAGGAGGAATTGTAGCACTGGGGAAGTTTGATGCCCTACATATTGGTCACCGAGAACTTGCAATTCAAGCAGCCAAGATGGGCAACCCCTATCTTTTATCATTTGTTGGAATGGCCGAAGTTCTTGGGTGGGAACCCAGGTCTGTTCTTGATCCCATATATCAGTTCAATGTAATCGTAATCAGTTGCACATAAATGAACTTGCAATCCAAATTGTTCTTGTGAAGTATTAACTTTTTCAATCGCTATTCTGATTTGTTTGAGCAGTGGTTGACAAATACAGAGTATATCTCTGGGGTAGATAATAAATTGTCAGTAGTAGAACCGTTATTTATCTATCATGTCACAGTTGGACATGTATTTCAAGTTTGTATGTTTATTAATTGCCAACCATCAAGTTGCCAATCCTTTCATACCTGCAGTAGTGTAGTCCTATGTAAGGTCAGTTATGAAATTTTCACATTTTCTTTATAGGGCTCCTGTTGTAGCCAAATGTGATCGACAGCGTGTGCTTTCTACTTGGTCGCAACTCTGTAATGGAACTACTCCAAGAGAGTTTAAAGTAGAATTTTCCAAAGTTCGGTCTCTCACTCCACGCCAGTTTGTTGAGAAACTATCTAAAGAACTTGGAGTTAGTGGTGTAGTTGCAGGTACAGAATTAACTAGTTCGTTTTCTTCAGTGCTTCCTTTCTCCTATTATTCTTGTGCTGCAAGATGAATAGATGATATTGGTCAGTAGATTAACTTCTGTTATTATGGTCAGGTGAAAATTATCGTTTTGGATACAGAGCTGCTGGTAATGCATCAGACCTAGTAACCCTGTGCAAGGAGTATGACGTAAACGCCTTTATTATAAGTTCGGTCATGGACAAGAATCAAGAATCTAGAATCATAAAATCCGGGGACTCAAATGACCAAGGCCAAGTTTCATCTACTCGTGTCCGACTTGCCCTTGCAAATGGAGATATGGGATATGTATTTGAACTCTTGGGGCGGCATCATCGCTTGCTTTTATCTACACAAAATCCTGAAATTTTCTCTAGTTCAAGAAATAGGATTTCAGCTCCAACATCATGTTTGCTAAATGTTCCTCCAAAAGATGGCCTTTACGAAAAATGTCTACTTTACATTGATGAAAATAATCCTATACCATGCAGAGTAACCATTGAGAAATCATATGTTCATTTAGACTTGGATGGACTAGATCATTGTACTTTTTTGCTGTCTTCGGACACACAAATATTAGGTATAGAGTTTGGTGAATTGCGATATGATAGTGTTTAATATCATGCATTTTACTTGAATAAATTCTTCGAATTGCTAAGAGTTTTGTATTTTTATCTGTTTTGGCAACTTTGTCCCTAAATTAAGGCAAAATCTATTTCCAAGGCATAAATGTACAAGGCACACTCTTGTAATGCCTTTTGCCTTGTACACTTTTAACTTAATGATGCCTTGGAAATAGTTATCCTCCTAAATTATCCACTTGAAATATGTAACACAAATAATCTATCCAGTGTTTTGATATCAAGCAGTAAAACATAAGGGGCATCGTCGATCAAATTTGCCCCTTGATAACATGATCGCGAATTAGCAACGAATCTGTGAAGGAGGAAACAAACATAGATAAAATTACAAGTGAACGGTTCCACATCTTATTTTCACAAAGATTCAGGCTTAAAGTTGCACATCATTTTCACCAAGGAATCCATAATAGTTTTGATCCCACCAATTCATAAGAGAAATCAAGCTAGCATTAGGTTCTTACATAGTCTCAGCATGCAGACAATACATTGACAGTAAACGCATAAGCTCTCAGTAACGGTACTTGGTGGAGTAGTCTTTTGGCGCAATAACTAGACCCCGACCCTTTCTTGCACCACGATACACAGTTTCAACTATATCAATGAACTCCTGTTTATCTTTGAGAGCCCAATTGATTTTGTTGTTGTTCCCAGTACCAAGATCAATCATAATGTGCTTGTTCCTGAAAAAGAACATTATTGTGGATGGATCGTACAGTTCATACATGGTGTTGAAATCAGGAACCTCAGTGATATCTACCAGGTATATCACAGCGAAGTTTTTTAATGTTTCGGCAACTGGGCCACTTTATCGTCCTATCAAATCGAATAAAACATTTGCTAAACCTATGAGCCTATGAGTTATTAACAAAGCCCCAAATATATAGATGCACAGTTCGAATATACGTCCATTGGTATTTTGATTTGACCGATTATATCGAAGCGAAAGAATCACAGTAAATCTGGAAAGTTGGTTGGTTTTTGTAAGTATCGAAAATGAAAGTGGTTAATCTATTTGGGATATTACGCCAAGTTTCGTCCCAATCATGACCGAATCGGATGATGACGAGGCGTTCTTCTTCGGCCAGAATTGCTTGATCCACTGCCCATCCTGAGTGAAGATGTGGTAGCAAATACGACATCTTGATGCTCTTATTTTCTAGGGTTCTACCAACAATACAATAAATAGGCCTCAATTACTTATTTATGTAAACTCGAGTTTTACGGTTCGAGTGCCGATTGTGACAGCGTTTACTGCAATTTTGGAATAAATATTAAAAATGGTTTGGTATATGAAATTTAGTCTTTCTTACATGGTTATCCTTTTTTAAGAATTTGTTGTAAATTATAAGAATTGAAAGTTAGTGAGAATATCGATTGATCTAATGGTTGAAAAATTATGGGGAAAGGGGTTGGCAAATGTATTTATGAAAAATACTTAAATTGAGTATTATCGAAGGATCCATCGTACATTATTTTCTTGGCTCCTTTGATATCTTTTACTTTGTAAGTTGTACATTATGTAACAAGAACATCTCATGAATAGTTACTATGTAATCTATTCATATAATATTCCGACTTACTTATTGTTCCAAATGGCAGCAGGAATGAGGATTTTTTATACATTTTCTTCTAAATATTCTAGTCTGTATAGGTATGTAGTTTAATTATACCCCTTCTTTGATTTAGACATATGTTAGCTTAAAACTAATGAAGTAGTTTCTTATTAGATATCATGGAGTCATGTAAATTCGTAGGAGAATATCCAACAACAAATACTAAAGAAAGGCTCACACCAGTATCAGCCACATAATTTGGTTTGGTACTCAATGTCAAATAATTAAAAATGTTAATTAAGGTAACAAAACCCAAAATAGTGTAATCCGATAACAACCAGCACAAAGGCAAAACGAGCCAGAGGTAAAAGAAGCATGCTAAAACATTCATGGCGCTCAACGATAACGTCGCAAAGAGAGGGTCTGGTTCCTCTTCCAGTTTGCCCTCCTTGATGGCCTGGATTTGTGGTGCCTGTGTCCCTTTCCACGAAGACCTCTGAATTTCTTTCCAGCAGATGTAAGACCACGAAGCTCTCTATGCTTGTGGACGGGGTTGCAGATCCAGTTGATCCTTGGGTCATTACGGATAGCAGCATGGGCAGGGTCAGCCATGATCACTTCATAGTACTTGTAGGTAGAATCCTACACAGAACATACATTTAAAAGACAGACAACCAAAAAGGAGAAAAATGCAGTGTTGTTCACAGTTTAATACCTCATTGATCCAGTAAGAATTGAGGACCCTAAGACCACCCAACTTCCTTCCAGCACGTTCCTCAGCAACAGAGCGCTTGCTGCGCTGAAACTTCAATTGGGTAACACCCTGATTTGTTGGCTTACCATACACGATACCCTTTGGGACAGGCCTCTTCCTCCCACCACGTCTAACACGGATACGGTAAACAACGTAGCCCTACAACAAAGACAACCCAGTAACAAAAAGTCTTAGTAAAAACATAATCCATACATGACATTGGCAAACCAATATTAATTTGGCATATTGATAAATCAATTTTGGATGCAAGCACTGCAACTTTTTATCTAACAGTTGCTAACTAGTTCAAGCAAAACTTTCTAACACAGCCGTAGGCAGAAAGCGTGTGTCATAATAATCCACATAGAAACTGGACAAACAAATTACAATAGAGAAAGGTTACAAGAAAAGCATCAAACAGATATGCCTAATTACAAATCACCAAAAAAACACAATCAAGCAAAACATCACTACAAAAATCCAGAAACTGCACACTAGCTATAACACCCAAGTTCAAATCAGTTATGGTCCGTTAAAATTGGGGTGAATCTAGGATAAAATTTTAAGTTCACCCTATTCGGGATTCTTTAGTTCACCACAAATAAAATAATATCGGAACAACATTTTAAACATTCACGTGGATTCAACTAAACTATCCTCACAAAGGTTAACTCTTTAGTCTTACACTGTTCTCTCCAATCCAAACACACCATTAATTGCACGAAAACTTATCTTATCACCTAAGCTTACAACAGGCGCTTTATTAACAACTAAGCATAACAAAACAAAGTATATATGTAGTACCTGCTTAGCCTTATAGCCAAGACGTCTGGCCTTATCGGGGCGAGTAGGTCTCGTCACACGGACGATAGAAGGAAGCTGACGATACTCCCAGCACCTCACTCGTAGCAAGAACCTCATCACATCTGATTGTTTCTTCCTCCATAGCTCAGACACATACGAATAAGCACCTAATCATTAAAAATATGCACAAAACAACACAAACAAAGTACTAATGAATCAAATCGATAAAATGGTACACACAGAAAAACATAAAAACGATGTAATTAAGCCACCACAATGCTATTTTCAAATTATTATTATGTGGGTATTAAGGAATTGCTTAAAAGATTTGAAATTTAATCATAAATTAACATATTTTGGATGATTACAATATTGATTTGAGAAAAAAAATACAAAAAAACAAAAAATAACAAGAGTTAAAAAAACAGCTTCATGAATTCATAAAAAAAATGCTAAACTAAAAAGGAATCAGAGGAACTCTTACCCATTGCTTCTGTATGAAGACAACAATCTCTGACTTCTATGAACAAAAATGAAACTAAAGAGATTTGAGTGTATAAAAAGAGGCTAGGGTTTTGAGTGATACTTATAAGGGGTTCTTGTAATAAGCCCAGATATTTCAAACAGACGGCCCATTATAACATTCATTTTGTTTTAGAATGTTTGATTCGAGGTTTAGTTTGATGTAATTCAAACATAATTTGGATCTCAATTTTAGTTTAGATTTCGATTCGAATTATATATTTTTGTTATTTTTTCTCAATATCTTTTTTAGTTTATTATGAAAACTCGAATTTTGAAACATCGAATTTTTTGGTTAGTTCGAACTCGAACTGAGCCAAACTTTCGAATGATAAAACAGATATATGGTCATTGGTTAGCAAATTTTGAGTGAGAGAGATATGATATGAAGCACAACATTCAATCATAAATACTTAGTAATTTGCTCGAAATCAGATTCAGGGTTTGAATAGTACACAAAATATACACCCAATATCTTACTTGCAAAAGAACATTGCAAGTTTACAACTACAGTACGTAGAATGGCCAAATGAATAAATATTCCTTCTAATATTGACCATTAGATTCCATTCCCATTCCTTTTAACATCCTTCTTCTTCCAGAACACTTGCTCCGATTTAACAAGCGCTTCACCTGGTGCTGCATCCGCTGCTGCTACAGATGCATCGGGAACATTGGGTGTCTCGTTCATCGAGGAAACCTCTTCTTTTGCAGTGCCATCGATGTCCATATCATTCTGAACGAAACACATGCTCAGATTCTTTACAAGTACTTCTATAAATGATCACTGGTAAGATACAACTAAAACTGGATGCGACTCAACAGACTCTACGGCTATAAGCTAACAAATCGAGGAGAATTGACTTGTACTAAATGAAATAATAAAGTGAACGGCTTGACAAAAAACTTCACTTTTTATTTATTTATACAAGAAAAGGGTGACATACCGCGTCTTTAACTTCAGGTTCAGCAAATTCTATCTTTGGTCTGGTAGGCATTGGTTCCCTGTATCGGATTACAAAATTGTATTGGTGAAATCAAGCAAACAAAGTAACCTTATAAACTATGTATAACAAGAAAAGTGAAAAGCTTGCAAGTGAATAGTTGAAACATACTTTCCATTGTCCATATCCACATCAGAATCATGATCCGCTCTTTCATCTGGGTTCTCCCGATCTTCATCTGCCTACAAGACAAATCATTTCAACAATTAGCATGCTCAGAAAATTAATTTATGAGGTAAATGACTTCAAATAAGAGATTCTCGTGAATTCTAGAAGATAAATAATCAAAAGGATAAGCTAGGTTGCTTTCAATTATGCACCCCAAATAGAGTATCTAACTGTATTCTCAATTTTCCTTGCCCATAAGTTTCCAGATGATGCCACTAATTGCGCATCTCTATCTTATAGTTATTATATAACACTAATTGTGCATTTGGTACCAAGGAATGAATTTAGACAGTAATGGAATTAATATAGGAAAGGAATGTGCATGAGAGAGAGAGAGAGAGAGAGAGAGAGAGAGAGAGAGTTTATTTAGTCTCTCCTTCACGTTCATCCAAACTGCAGTGTGATGTATCTATACATCAAGCAAATCAAAATATAGAAAGAAAGAGATAAAGGCTGAAAGGGAAGAAAAAGAAAAGTTTGCATGAGAAGTTGAGAGAGCCAACCTCTGGAAGTTCAGTCTCGGGTGGTCGTTCTTGAAATTGAACACTTGGTGCATGCTGAAGTTCAGAAAGATTTTTAAGCAACACATTCTTTATCTGTTCCAATTCACCACGTGAATTCTTGTTTTCCATGTTGCTGGGAGCAACATGAAGAGTATAGTCAGGCCCAAAGTACTCGTAATATTCATTTTGTGGCATTTTATCGTCTAGCTCAACACCAAGAGCAACTCCTGTCTGCACAAAGTAAAGGAGCAATGTTAGAAGGAAAAATGGCTCCGAAAGTATAATATTGGCATACCATCAAGTGTAGGATCAAGAAAGGGAAATGATAATTTTATAGTAGAAAACAATTCGCTTCTGATGCACATTAAGGCTGCATCTAATTAAAGTAAAATAAATAAGTTTACATATACGCCATCTCAGTTGAATTATAATTCACAACAATACACGTCCTCGTTAATGGTTAAAATAGGAACTGTTTACTAACTCTTAAGAAGGTTAGACTATTAACAATAAACTATTACGGAAAAATGAGAAGATATGGTATCCAGGACAACTAAAGCAATTGACAATCCGGTTTGTTAATAAATGGAAAGAAAGTTGTTGAACAGCTCAAACAATTGCGAAATAGTCATGCATAGAGTTTGAAAGGAAAAAATACCTCATAGCACCAGCAACGAGCAACATTGCGTATCGTGTAGCCACCTCCACCCAATAATAGTAGAGGCACATTGAAAGATCTCATATACTTCACACACTCGGCATGTCCTTTAATTGAAAGATTAAAACAGCCTAATCTGTCCCCAGACAGAGAGTCAGCACCACACTGTAATACTACAGCACCAGGCTTATATACTTCCATTACTTTTCTCATTACTGGTTTAAACAAGGCCATGTAACTCTCATCATCAATTCCGTCATCCAATGGAACATTAAGTGAATAGTATTTACCCTTCGAAAATCCAATATCTCCTATGTCACCTGTGCCAGGAAAGTAATCCCCAAACTTGTGAAAGGAAACTGTCATGACTCTGTCTGTAAGATAAAAGGCCTCTTCCACACCATCCCCATGATGAATATCGATGTCCACATATAGAACACGCTGCAAAAAACAAATTTAAGAATCGAATCAAAATAATCATTAATATTTGATAAAATCGTTGACCTTAAGGCAGATGAAAACAAACACAAAGCAATGAGATCGATGCTATTTATTTGGTTACACCTTTAATATATCACTTAAGGCAGAACTCTAAGAGATAAGCATATGGATAAGGTAAGTTATAACATGACAACAGTTGTAGGTATTTCCTAAAAAGAGTTGAGGAATTCAATCGGCTGTTGAAAGGGGAGTAATATTAGTACAGTTCAGCAGCCATCAATTGAAAAAGAAATTCATTGTGATTAGATATGGAGGGATGCAAATAAACATTAAGCATCGTGAACTGGAAAGTTTTTTTTTTTTAATCTTTAAAGACAATTTTTATTAACACAATTTCACATATCCCTAAAGATTCATTATGATCTATTTGACTCATTTTGACAAATACAGTAATAAACAGTAAGTCTTACAAACCTCATGAACTTTGAGTAGTTCCAAAATTGCCAGCACTATGTCATTAACATAACAGAAACCAGAAGCCTCACATTTCTTGGCATGGTGCAACCCACCAGCCCAATTTATCGCAATATCACAATGTCCATGATTTAACTTTACAGCCCCACCAACAGAACCACCAGCATATGTTTGGCAAAATGAGTAGAGACCATCAAATACAGGACAATCTTCCCCGACATTAAACCTCTTAAGGTGCTTCATCTGCTCTTGCAGTGTTTCAGGTGTGACACTCCTTAGGAAGTGAATGTAGTCATCAGCATGAAACCTGCAAAGATCCTTATCTCTGGCAGGATTAGGCTTCAACACAGTCATGTCTTTCAGTAATCCATAGTGAGCCAGTAGCGCATGAGTCATGCGCATTCTGTGTGGCTTCATAGGATGACCTTGTCCATAATAGTAGTTTCCAATCTCTGGATCGTAGAAGTAACTCACTTTCCGCTTCACCCCATCCGGTCCCGACAATAAAGAATTACCTCCCGTTTCCATACTCACCAAACTCTAGAAATTCTGCTCCGAAAATAAGAAGAGCAAAATAAATTAAAAAATCTGAGGAAAAAATCAACAGACATACAGAACATAGAGATACACTGTTACACACAAACACTCGGAAATATGAAAGCACACAAAAGTTTACTAGATGGCTAGTGAAAAAATCCGATTCATTGTTTCAACAAAGTTTATTGTATGAATGTCACTTGACACAAAAAGGGTCAATTAGGACTACAAAAATATGATCTTTTAGCCAAAACAGTGGAAGGAATCAATGGCCAATTCCAACTGAAGGTCAATTAGGAGTACAAAAATTGGATCTTTAGCTAAAAGACCGGGGAAATCATAGCCAATTTCGACTGAATATATTTTACTGCTGAAGAGTCCAAATGTGGAAGTAAAATCATATCACAGAGCATAAAATTCCAACAAATTTGAGGACTTCTGAGATCAAATAAATAGTGGCTAACAATCGATTTCAACAAATCCTAATAAAGAAAAATCTGACAATAGCCAAACTATTAGAACGCAAAAGCAAAATCTAGTAAAAGAAAACACAACACTAATCTCCTTCTCAAATCTCAATTCACCACTGATCAAGATAAAAGGGTCCACATTTTTCCAAAAACCTCAAAACAGCATAAACACACAAACACATTTCTCCTCAAACATATACCGAGTATATTTACTAGTGTTACACACTTCTGTTTTTAAATCCGACCAATACAAGGACTCGAACCGACTACCACAGACCTAGTTATTACGAGTAATATCTTCGTATACACTAGCCTGGTTTACTAGTGTTACACATTTTTTTAAAGGTTAATGATTTTTACATAGTGATAATGGCGCTCCACTTTTAGTATAAAAGTGGATGAAAATTAACAAAGAAGTGGAGTGACATAATCGAAATAAAGTGTAAAAATTATTAGACTTTTTAAAAAATCCGACGGATACAAGGACTCGAACCGACTAGCGAGACCTCGTTATTACGAATAATATTTTTGAATACACTAGCCTGGTTTACTAATGTTACACACTTAAATCAGTATAAACTGCGAGATTTAACAACCCATTTGATCAAAATTTATCATTACATAACCTTTGGTGCATAAAGTTTGAGATTAAACAGGAATTAATCTGATATTTTATTACAGTAATGATAAAACAATAATGAGACAATTTGGTATAGCGAAGAGATTAATATAATAAGACACTGTACGATGAAAAACACAGTATTTTAGTACCTTGGAAGAGTCGAAATTGAAGTTGCAATAGAGAGAGATTTGATGAAGAACGAGGATTCAACCAAAATATTATGTTCAACTTTTGCTTCGTTTTATATTTATATCGACTAATCAAGGGAGTGGATATTTCTTTTTCGATTATTCTAGACTTATTTTAATTTATTTTTTAAATTCATAATAATATTAAGTATGAAATCGTCGTATTAGCGGCCCTCGACGTCCTGATGTTAGGGAGGAGATAAATCGCGGGATGTGACTCAACTGGCAGGTGGCGAGAGTTTGCTTAAACCACTTTAATACGAGATCCTGCCACCTGCATGATTCAAACCCGCACCGCATAAAGAGGCTACGCTGTTGTCACTTATCACTCTCGCTCCTTACCAATCGAGCTATGCCCGGGGCCAATTCATAATAATATTGACTGTATTTTTACATGTAATTAAAAAGTTTCTTATAGTGAAAATTTTGCATTTAAAAATAAAGATATTAATTAGATAATTTTGTTGGAGTTAAGCATATTGAATTGTTATGGTATGAATGACTTGACTGTTCTTTTGTTAAAATATACCTACATCCCCCGCCCCTACTATGATGAATTTAAATGTTAATGAGGCAAGTGAGCAACCAATCCATAGAGACTCCTAAAATTATGAACAAATATTTGGTTATAACTTTAGTTTCATTACGAACGTGGTATTACCTAACACATTCCCTATCACAATTTACGTCGCATAATTATCCATTCCTTATGTGTTAATATATTTAATTAGTTATTTAAAAGTTTGTTATATTTTTAAAAATTAAATGTGTTCTATTTTTATTGGTGTGTCACCAATTGGAACACCCATTGGTACAGAAAATTCGGGTCTGAATAATATTGCAAGTTGATGAGACATATTATATGTGAGTTGATCAAAAGCCCCTCAAAAAATACACATAATACCCAAATATTGGGACATTCATTTACTTTGATTTCCTAAAAAATACTTTGTATATATTAATTCTAAAAAACGATTTTGTTAAATCAGCCCAAAGCCCAAAATTACCCCATTTCAGTAAGTCGAAGCCCGAAGAAATATTTCGAATTTCCAAATGGGCTTTTGAGCCCGTCTAAAGCCTTTAACAAATTCACTAATCTCTCTGCAGTCATCTCTCCCAATTATCTCAACTAATTTTCCCTAAGGTATTTTTCCAGTGTCCCAAATTATTTGTCACATTTCCATTATTTATTTGTTTCCAATTTTCAATTAATATTTTTTTGCTAGATTAATTATATATTTTGATTATAGTTTAAATGGATTAAAATGAATTATGTGTGTTTATAGATGGCATTACGAGGAGTGTGGCAGCTGGAGAAATTGGTTGTGAGCTACTGTAATTGGGGTGGAAGTAGTAGAGGTATAAGGTATGTATTTTATTTTATTTTTATAATTTTTTAATTTACTTTTATTTGTATTATTTGTTATTTCATTTACTTATTAGTCTAGAAATTACTCCATATGTCCCAAAAAGATTGTCCAGTTTGATTTTAGTTGGTCAAAGTTAATAAAGTTTGTAGCTTTAATTGTTTGATTTTCTTTTATCAAAGTTAATAAAGTTTGTTGCTTTAATTGAGACAAGTAACTTGGATTTGAATCAAAATTATTTCGAAGCCTTATCCCGTCAAACGAGACCGTGTTAATCATAAATAAAGTTCATTCAAAGGAATGGCAATTGATGTATTTTTAGTTGAGTTCGAAATTTAAAAAGTCAACAATCGAAATTGAGAGCTGGATAATGTTTTTGGAGTGGAGAGAGTATTATGAGATTCGGCATTTTTTTTTCAGTTTAACTGATGTGTTAGCTGACTTATGTGTTAAGTGAACATTTAAACCTAATCCTATTATTTCTTGGCTTTATTGGAGGATCCACTGTGATTCTGCTATAGGATTCTGCTATAAGATACTTCAGTAATGATGAAAATGGTGATCATAGAAAAGTTGTTCTGGAGGTATTGTTCTAAAAATGATTTCTTTTTTGTCCTACAATTTATTTTGGTGTATGTTGATTGCTTTCGCTAGTACCCTGTCTGAAAAAGATAGTATGGTTTTGATTTTTGATGGTTGAATTTTTTAAAACTTGAACTAAAATATTTTTGTATATGTTGTATACTATTTAATATGATAATAATTATTGAAATCAAAATTATGTGTTAGTTAAAGCTACAAACTAAAGCTGCAAAGTTTGTTGATTTTGTTTGTTACCTTTAGAATGCATTATATTAGATTCAACCTGTCGAGCTACCATGAATAAGTAGAATTTCCCATTGCATCATACCAAGGGGATGGTAATCTGAGAAAGATGGTGCGCTTAAACCTGCAACGAGACTTTATTGGGTTTTAAAATCGGTGTGTATAGTAAAAATAAAATAAAAAATCTGTGTGTATAGTTAGATTGTCATGGGCCTGTGAGGATGGGTATATGTTAATTTTCATCAGCAAGGTTGAATGAATGTTTGGAATTTGGATGAGTGAAAAAGTTTGGACGAATGTGTTTTGCAAGCTTCCCTATATTTATTTCCTGAATTTTGTAGCAGAATACAATTTTAAAACCTTATACCATATAATTTTTCCAGTCCTCATTTCGTTAGTAGACGAGTATCATGCATATAAATCCACACACAAAAAATATTATCATGGATATTTGCTTCTTATAGGTTCTTGAATGCTTCACATAGCATACTTTTTTGCATTTGAGTACTTGTTACTTAATTTAATTCCATGTCCTAGGGAATTTTTGCAATCTCACATGTCAGCATTCAAGGAAACTAATCCTCAGCTTGAGGTGGTAGCAGAGTTGAACCGTGGTCAGCATCCTGTGTTGAAGGGATTATACAGTAAGCATACCCTACTGCTGTCTATCCTTTGTATGAATCTACATTGCATAAACGTTGTTAGCAGTTATTTGCTCCCTCAACCCTGAAGCCGTGTTTGGTCATAACCATATATAATACAATGACTTATCTAATGTTGGACGAGATCTCGATTCTCGCCTTTGGACCCCTCTTTTGATGCTAAACCTGTATCCTTTATGCATCATCTGGCTATTTGTAACCACAGAAGTCTCCATTATTAATTTATGTGGAAGAAATAAACTTCTCTTCTCTCTGCCATGTTTTTGTGGACATTGGCTACAACCTTGTGATTTTTCGACTTTCACATTGTTTTTAGAGAATGCTTTTTTTTTTGGGACTCTTGCTAATGTTTTGCTTCTCTTAATGCACAGAGAATAAGAATGAGAGGGTGGTATGCGTGAAGAATATGACACCGGAGGATATACTCTTGTGTGCTACCAGGCTGAGAAACTCGCTAGGAAGGAAGGTCGTGAAGTTGCGGACCAGACATTCCACTAAACACCCGAGCGTTCAAGGTACGTGGTCAACATCAACGGACTTGAAGACATAGACAAAGAGAAGTTATGTGGTTTAAGTTGCCTGTTACTCATGAATGTCCAATAAGTCTTAGCTTAGACCTCTGTTGTTTCTTGTTGAATTTTACATTTTAGCATGTTGCACATTGTCGCCGTAATCTAATGGGACATGCATTTTGGAACAAATTAGTATACATGATTTATATGCATAATTTATTCTGGCCTGTAGATGCCACCATCAATACGGGACATTGACAAATCAAAGTTGCGACTTGATAGTGTCAATTAAGACCGTAAAGTTTATAATTTTGACAATTGAAAAATCAAAATGGACAATCTTTTAGGATGGAGGTAGTATAATATTAGAACATAAAGTCCGAAACGTCAAGTAATATGAGAATTACAGCTAACTATTAAGGTAGCTCGTATATCATTGGACTAACAGCTGACATTTTTCTATTTTCTTGTTGTTTATGTAAACAGCAAATTAGCTGAATATGAATACATCATTTCCCAATATAATACTAACAACAAATTTGTAGTGAGAACCAAAGAAGGCCACATATGCACCTACATGAAAATGATACTTAACCAGCCAATTCTGTCTTAAAACCACAACACTAACCCTTCAATCACACCTAAGCAGCCCCATTTCTTAATTTATCGCTCTACATCTTCTATTCTTTTCGATGTTCCTTTTATAACATGTGATTTATATGATTGTACATTATGCATTGTGTAATTATACAATATGCATCCTATAATATCCATAGAATATGATACACAAATATATGAAATATAAACACACAAAAAGATATCGAGAGGGATCGAGGATCCGAAGTCATAATTTATTTGTCTAAGGAAAGTTAATTTCCTATCGTGGATTGGTGGCCTTGGTGATTCTCCTTGTTGTTGGACAAGAAAAGTCAATAGTGTAGTGGATTCAAAGGCAACTTCTTACTTCTTGATTAAAGGTAAAAAAAGTCAATAATCCAAATAATCAGAAAGTAAGAAAGTCAAATTTAAACTTAGATCGGCTGTAAAGCTTGGACTCTTTTGAGAATGTTCTTCGATTATAAAATGAACTCCCTGTGAGAGTCGTGAGGCACTGATGAAGGGATGTAAACTCTGGTTTAATATGTATCAATCTCTTTTTACAAAAGGAGGGGCAGAGCTCAATTAATTCGATTTTATTAAAAATTGTCATAGATTCACAATTTAACGATTAGTGAAATTACATATTATAATATCGTGAATAAGTTAATCTTGAAATGTCTGGTAGTGATATATTAGAATTTGATCAGGTATATTAGGAAATTTTTCTTTTGGAGCAAAAATAACTTGGCCAAACACCTCAGGATGTATTAGTTTGAGAGAGGTGACACAAGGGCGGCTTATCCTTGATTTCCACGATGGTGGCTTCTAGTAGTAATCAGTATTCACTAATACTGCGGTAGTATAGGTTGGACAAGAATGTAACAATGTGGTGTGCATGCTCGTTTCTTTAATTTATTATACTCCCTAATAATTCTTTAATTGTTTTTAATTTGACTTGTTCCAACACCCGAATTTTGACCGTGTTTACTCATTACGGACTATTTTAATATCATTATTACTCCCGCAATATATTCTCCGGTGTTATAAATCACTGCATTATTATTGATAATTTCGCCAATTGTGTGATTGAGATCTCATTCATGATGTACAAATAAAAACAGATGATATCTGGCTTTAGTTTGGGAAATATAATGACAAAAAAATAATCGATTAAATCGGTCACGGAATTTTACCCATAGTTTCATAAGCGTGAAAGAATGCGTAGATGTATGAATATACTAATAATATACGTGAAGATTGTTAGAAAGTAAAATGTGATACGGCCATACCAGTGGATGTTTACCTGTACAGCTTCCAAACACAAATCTCTGCATTATATCTTCTTTGAATACTACAACAATTCTTTTAGCAGCATAAGCCAAGAATTATAATAAGTGCCATGAATTACATAAATAAGAATAAACTCTATATTCTAACGCACGGTTGATTTCAACCCAGCGTTAGGGTGGTGGTGTTCTGCACTCACGAGAGACTCATAACGATCGTATATATAGTAAAGTGGAGTCTAGCATTTTAACGAATAGGAAAGCCCAGCCAAAAGCATCGGAAATAACATAAAACATCTAATAAAAGGGCGATTGATATACAATGATTTGGGGCCACAATCGACTCCTCAATCAGCCCTAGTAGTATTTATTTCTTTCTTTCGATTAATAAAATTACACATTGATACTCATTAGTACAACAATGCTTTCTATAACCAATATTATGATCAACCATGTGAAGTAATTTGCATCCAACATAAAAAAATTAATGAAACTCTAGATGCTATTAATTAATTTTAGGATAGAACTTCATTTCATGAACTATTAACAAAATATATTATATTAATAAATTTCATGTATATGTACGTACAATTGATATAATTTAAGGTGATTGGGCGTCCGTGTTATAATTACGTGGGCTTCGTATGGCAGCATGAATACTCCATTCACACAATCTCACATGAAAAGATTAATATAAGATAAATTAATCTGAGAATCACTTTTCACCATTTTTAAGAATAGCTCTGCATCTCCTTAATGATTGGTTTTAAGATAGAACACAGTACCTCTAGGAACCAATTAAAAATGTGGGATGTTAAGCTTCCTTCAATGTTGTCTTTCATAGTTATCTAATCGTCATTTCGTCGAAGTTGCTCAGAGTCGAACAGATACCACTAAAAGTCAAATTTCAGCCTTACTGACTCTTTCTGAGTTAAATTGTCTGAAAGCATTACTAAATTTTAATAAAGTATCTGAAATGCAACATCACATGACATTAAATAACAACTCTGCTATCATATTTTTGAAACACAGAACATGGCTCCATGAAATGGAGACGATGAAAGCTCTAATTCAGCTTTATAGCTCTCACAAATCCTCCACGCCGTATTTTTACTCCGAGCATCACCGTCACCAAATACCGTTACCAAAATCATCGTTTTACGTCCACCTACTCTATCATATACAAATTATTGTCAGGGATTTTTAAAACCAACTTCTTGTTCGGCTTGCTAATATTTCCAAAATACATGGATTTTAATAATCCTGTGGGTTAGAAATACAGAATAAATATAAAAGTGAAGAAGACTCCAAAGTCCTTGCATGCCTTTCTCTTCAAACTCACGACACTTTCCTCTCACCTTCCTCCCCGACCTCTCCTCTAACATTAATTCTCACATATATATATAGTTGTAGTAAAAACAACAATAATAAAATAAAAATAATACACCATGAGCATATTTTTATATATCTATATAAATTATAAATAATATAAAATGTTTCATATCTACTCAACCTCATTTAATTTCTCCTTAAACTCCTTCAGTTATTACAACATATCATCAAAAAAATTGTAACATCATGATCATCGTCTCATTTAGAGCTTATTTTATTAAACTGCTTCTTTATCTTGTGTAGGCTTCCCGACAAGCAGCTTACCTCAAGACATGCAGATTCATCATGGCTATAATAAGTAAGTTATTCTTATTAGCTCTTTTTTTCATGGGTTTTTTCTCTATTTACATACGTCACTTCTCAAAGGCTAGCTGGCTTGATGTCCGGCTTGAATATTTCATGGCGCCGTGGGCTGCGGCAGCTCTGATGCGGGCTTGAGGCGTCGGTAATCGAGACGTTTCCGACGTTTAGTTATGCGGAAGTGAAGGATCAGAGGATTGGTAAAGGGGCTTTGGAGTGTGCTGTTTGTTTGAATGAGTTTGAAGATGATGAAACTTTGAGATTGATACCAAAATGTGATCATGTTTTTCACCCTGAGTGTATTGATGCTTGGCTTGAATCTCATGTTACTTGTCCCGTTTGTCGAGCTGACCTTGTTCCGGTTGAGGTAGAGGCGGCGCCGCCAGTTCTGCCGCCGGATGGCTCGAATAGTCACCAAGCCGAGTTAACTATTCAAGAACAACCCAGAAACGATGATGTTTCGATAGGTGTGGATTGTGTTGAGGAGGAGCAAAATGCTAGACCGGAGGGGGTGAACCCCGGTTTGATTCATAGCGGGAGCTTGAACCGGGCTCCGAGGTCTTGGTCGGTTAGAAAACCGAAAATGTTCGGGTTTGGGAAGTTTCGGTCTCACTCGACCGGGCATTCTTTAGTAGTACCGGGCGAGAATTTGGACCGGTTTACTCTTCGATTACCAGAAGGAGTAAGGAAGGAGATGTTAAACCGAGCCTTGTTGAACCGGAATGAAAGTTGCGTCCAGAGGCTACAAGTTGAAGGTAGCACGAGAGGAGGGAACCGAACCGGTGGAGATGGTAGCAATAGAGGGGTGAGATTTAATAGCCGGACAATCGATATCCCGGACCGGGCATCACGGTCAGACCGGTGGACTTTCTTGACTCGGGCTTTTTCTACGAAATCACCAAAGGTGACAGATAATGCTTCCGGTTCAACCTCAAAGTCTCCGAGAACAATGGTGAAGAGGCCTTCTTTCAAATGTCTAGAGCCGAAGAGCTCCGACGAGATCGAAACGAGTCTATTCCGGTCTGACTCGGCTCGTCCACCGGTTTAAGAAGACGACTTTTCTCCGGTTGAGTCAATTTCTAATTTTTCATCATTAATTCATCTATGTTAGATGGGGGCCCACCTAGTTGGAGAAAGAGTGATAGCATGCGTATTTTGACTAAAGCGTTAACCACTAGGTTTGGGACGAAAATTAAATTTTATTAAATTTGTTTGTAATGTATTTTATTGACTTGTATTGTTATTTTCTAGATTCTGTGAATAAATATAAAAAATATTCTTGCATATTGTAGTAAATTAATGTGCTGTAGCATATTTGAAAGAACCCATAAAGTTTAGTATTCTATTCCCCATTTATTTGTCTATGCCAATCACTTTATACTAATTTTATTCCGATCATGTTCTTTAATTCTGTCTTTGGTTTATTACAATAATTTAGCTAATAAGACAGATTAGTGATAATTAGTTAGTGTTTCAATATAAAAACAAAAAGTTTGCTTGTGGTTTGATACAAAAGCTCTACAGTCATTATTACACTAACTCATTGATGATTAGTAATTATGGACCGTGATTAGATGAGTTTTAAGTATGATTATGATCTAAATTCCATCAACATTGTGAAATTCTCAGATTTGTGACTATGTGCTGGAGCCTGGAGTGAACACCTCCTCAGAATTAATATAGAATAACTTAATATCATTCCTCTATAAAACATTAAAACACACACCTAACAATGTAAAAAACACATTCATGTTCTTGTCTATTAACTCTTCTACTATACTAGTAAAACACACACCTACCGATATAAAAACTTCATTTAAAGTATTAGTAATTGACAAGTGTCCCATTGAAAGAGTGATTTATTTTATCAGCTTGGGAAATTATACAGTGTTAAATAATTAACAAACATTTTGTCCTACATTTGGTTATTACTTCGTTTGCATGTTAATAGTGTCTAATGCTAAGATTAGATAAAGGTGAAATTCCCCTCATCTCTAAGTGATGGATTAGATAACTGATCATGTTATGATCAAGGTTTTTAGACTGTCTAAACATCATATTAGATACCTAATTCAGACCAACTCTATTAATTCAATTCTTTTTCGTGTTAAGTTTTCATCCATGAGTTACTTTTTTCCCTTATTCTAATACCAAATGAGGCTGTGTACTAACATATACCATTATACAGTAATAATCTCTAATAGATCTTATAAATGAGATCATGCAACTCATGTTGTAGTAAAGTATACTAACTTCAAATGAAAGATCTGAGTAAGCAAACAAATTCCTTGCAATACATATGTTGGATAGCAGCAAACATGCATGTGTTTGTGCATGCAACATCAACAGAGAAGTTAATAAATATGAAATCCGTTGTCCGGGTTTAAAAATGTTTACTCAATCAATACTTGATGACACCAACTATCATGTGGGCTCATAGGAGTATTAACACACTGAGCACGATGCAGCGAAGATGTCTGCAAAATGTAAAACTCCTAATGTCTTTCACCTCAAGAAGGACGTATCTAGATAATACAACAGATACAATAGCTGCTGCTTGGGCTCTATAGGTGTAAAAGCAAGAAGTCAAGTTAGGTACTATCTCCTCGAAGGTGTTTACCCGGAATGATAAAAAAAAATTCTGATACATCTCGATAGCTATGCATGTCTTGAACGATATGTCATCTTCCTGTGTTTTTATAAATTTTTCATTACCATTATACTTTGCTGGCAAGACAAATTATAAGACTTCTCCACCTAACTGGATCATTCCATTTGCAGGTTGCATGATCCTCTTATACAAGGGTAACAAATGTCGCCAGGGATCCCAAGAGGAGGGGCATGGATCAGCTCAAAGTCTACAGGGACACCTTCTCTTTCTGTTAGCAGTCATCTTGGCAGGAATTATAAAGTCAGCATCAGAATCCAGTATAAATGAAAATTAACCTCTTAACACTATATTTTGAAATAAACATTTTGAGCCTGCTTACTTTATCCAGATAAGAAACTCTGATGCCAACATCTGGAAAATCAAAATATACAATCTCATACTTTTTGTGGTTCTCGGGGTCACACTTCCACTTTATATCCCAGTCTTTTATAAGGGCCCATATCTCTCCTTTCTGCGGACGAACGAAAACTAACGTTTTATTCTTACCCTTTTCATGGTGCACTTGATGAGAGAAAGATAAACGGTCTGAAGTGATCTCAGAATGACCCCATTGAAACCTGCCACACCCAAATGGTAGCTCTTCGTTTAACCAAGAAATTTCACCATCATCTTCTGGATCACCTTCGAGCCAATCAATTTTTAGTTTAAATCCAGGCTTGAACACCTTCTTAATCAGCGCGTAAAATCTTGGCATACCGTCTATTGTATCATAGAGAGCCCAAATCTGGCCAACAGCAAAACAATGTTCTTCTTTCTCTTTATCAAAATCAGTGAACTCTGAATCAGGACAATGATAGACGATGGATTCTGCACCATCAGGATTGAGATCTTCATCATCAAGTATTTCAACTACACCAGAAACATGACCGTTAGTATTAGCTGCTTTCTGATTTTTTTCCATTTGAGTCCGGTTGGAGAACCTATTTTTAGAATATCCATTTCCTTCTGACATCATTTGATGTTGACTGCGATGGTTCTGCATCATTTTGACAGTTGATTTGCTTTATCTGACTATTGGTATATTCACCTTCCACAACATCTGCAACACTTTCTGCTCTGTGGGTTTACCATGGACATACAGCTAATGGGCACCTTCCGGTGGAGCCTGGTACCCTACTTGCAGTGAAATTTACCTGTAGGAGCTACAGGCACACCTCGAGAAGGAGGCTGGGTGGAAGACACAGGCAGAGTGACTGAATGTTTGGTTCCTGATGGCATGGTGTTTACATTAGATGTTTCTTCAGGAATGCTTTGAGCGCCGCTCTAAGATTTTTGGTACATCTCTGACAATTCACAACAAGGTTCACATGTTTTCTCAAGTACTGGAACTTAGTTTTGCAAAAAGGACAAGCTGTCCAAAACGTCCCCTGAATTACTGATGGAGTTGATGTTGTCTGGCGGCAGTTACGACTGCTAAACTGAAACCAGAAGCTAATTAGAAAGGTACACCGGGCATGAAAGTGAAAACTAGGTGCAGAATTTTGTTGTTATATAGGTTTGCATCTGTGCAGTTCTAAATGAGCTCCCCATCTGTTGAAGCTTAATTGAGTAATTTAATTTCTTAATGGCCACTTCTAATCAGAGAATTCAAGCTGAGTATCCATGAGAGAGTCCTTTTCATTGATGTCTTTAATTCTGGGTACAGACATGCAACAGACTGTTAAGAGTTGATTGATATTCTCAAGCTCAGGAAAAAGTTGTTGAGCCTTCATTGCAATCCTACGAGCTCCTTCAAAGTCATTATTCTCCATTTTCTTCACAGCCATGTCTTTGCCCCTGATGGCCTCGTCTTTGTTGCACTCCATCATATTAAAATATTTCCTTTTGCGGAACAAATTTAACCAAACTATGCAACTGGATAACTTATTAAACCTGTAAGCTTAATACACATTCTGCATCAAAGGTATACATATAAGCTTAGAAATGGCAGGAATTGACTATCTAAATCACTTATCCAAATGTTTCAAAATGATTGAAAATAGAAAACCTCACATAGTCAGATATTCGTAGTAACAACAATCTCAAATCTGTTGAGCATACACAAGGTGTCAGAATCTTAGACCACACCAAGTGGTAAAAATAATAACATCCTGAACTAACATCATGGTAAAAGTATCAAAACTATGCAAGGATAAGAGGAGATCACGAAGGCAGAAAAAATTAGCACCATGAGAATAAGTATATCCATATAAGCTAGTCCATATAACATATTCTGTCTCCTGCACTTCCAGGCATGTTCGCTTTACATAAACATATAATTATACACTGAGCCACTCTATTAACAAAATCCTACTAAGTATCTTCCAATTCCGGTGTTACTATTTAAGGGAACTTATTAAGAAAAGCTAGTACAAAATCTTCTGTGCCATACAAAATTTAGTTCACTAAACATTAAGGTATATTCAATATACTAATGCAGTCCTATGTAAGTTAGTCTATTGAGCAACTACTATAAATGTACATTTCATTATCAAGAAAATCTTATATTTAGCTGCAGTCTATGAAATGTCAATTAAACCACAAGCCCGCCTTGAAATCCTTCAATGTTATATGAAATCCAAGATGGGTAAGGCATCAACAATATCTAAGCAACTACATTACTAGAATACAACTCCACACGATACCAACCTGACCTCAAACATTAAACTATCAACCAACATCTACATCGTTGTCTTCGATTACAAAAACCCTGCCGTGTATTTCAGTAAGCATAACAAATCTACGACAATTATACTTTCATTTTCTCCTCTTATAGTATATCCCCATTAAAACAGCTACCTTAAATACCATATTCAACAACTATTACATAAAAAACACTATTTAGCCGATCATTTTTAACAGCATCCCACATTCCAAACAATGAAAATAACAATATTCAACAACTATTACATACAAAACCGCAAATTAGCTAAAATTATCAGATTTTTAACAGCATCCAGTATTCCGAGCAATAAAAATAACCCAATTTAGCTCAAAATATCAGATTTTTAACAGTATTCAAAACAACGAAAATAACGATATTCAACAACTATTACACCAAAAAATCCAGTTTAGCTAAAAAAGATCCAATTTTTATTCAATATAAAACAATAAAACAACATATAAAATCAAAATATAAACCTAGATGCCAAAATCAAACATGGGCAGATTCAAACCTGGAAGAAAAAAGTCAACGAGTCCAAATCATGAAAAATCACAAATCCTGCAAAAATAAAAATCAAATCTTTATGACAAAAGTCAATTGGACATACAATTTATGTTTCGATTTATACGATGTTTGCAACTATAGGGAAAATGTTGAGGTTTTGTAATAAAAGAGAGTGAAGTGAGCACCTACTATTATTACATGCAAAATGAGTATTTGAGAGAGAGAGAGAGAGAGAGCGGGAAAGATTTGAGATATGGAGGGAGATTTCTGAAAATTGGCAATGGGGGAGGGAATGGAAAAATGAAGAAAAGAAAACCCCCCTAGACTATGCATATATTTCATTATATTCCCATAAGATCATGGGTGCTAAATTCACACTGAAACGAGTGGTGAAAAAATATGTAAAATTACTATTTTAGCCTCCTATTTGTAAGTGTAGTGTTTGATGAAGTTTATTTAGGGGTTAAATGGTCATTTTCAATATTTTTAACACTGTTTCGGTGTGTCTTTAATCTTGCTCCCATAAAATTGCATTTATTTCTTTCTTTCCTTTCTACTTTTTTTTTTCTTGAATATGGAAATTTCTAGAATTAGAGTTTATTATGTAAAGTTGGGCTTTAAGAAAATTGTTACATTAGTCCAAGAATATGGGACAGTGGGCGTTATTGTGTTAGAGTATTCAGATGTCACCAAAATGTAGGTGTTAAGTTGGGTTCGACCGCGTGTCTGAGTACGTGATCGGCTGAAACTCTGTCAGTGAATTATGTAATTATCTTTTGTTGTTTTTGGGCATGTATATCGGTTTCTACTACTAGTACGTCAAGTCAACTTTTAACTAGAGGTATTGAAATAGGTAGGTCAATTTGTGCATCAAAATGTACATAAAATAACAAACCACTGACGGGTTTTTAACGGGCATCAAATGAATGTGCTTTATTTAGTCGGATAATTTACTCGGGATATCGTGTATCAGAACGTATTTTGTCTTGAACCTTTCGATTATCCATTGAGCATAGTAAGGTTGTTTTGATGTATCACCATTAGTATGCGGGTTAGCCAGATTCGATGATAATCCTACTAAAACCAAGTCTATCTTGTGTGTAATATGTGCATAAAAGCGAAAATAAGTAATGTCAAATTATATATTGCTTACCAAAATCCTCCCGCCAGGTTATGCCATAATTCTTATAATTAATATATGAACATATGCAATCGAAGGTTTTAATGAAGCTTACACACGATAATTTGATGTAATTAGATCAAATTATGGTGTGGGGATCTTTTTTATATGTTTAGAAAAGAGTAAAAAAGAAAGTAATATTTACTTGTAGTCGTGAGTGGAATGTATTATTGAAATCCGAGAAACCCGACATATATGTTTAGGGATCTAGTGATGTCTTACTATTATTGACGTCCTAAAAATCAACCAACCAAGCCCGATCGAATAGCGATACCCGATTCAAAATAACAACATATTGTAAACAAAAGTAAATTACTTGAAACAAAAACGACACAAATAGATTACCTCTCGATGTAAAAGCTAATTCGGTCTACTACGTATCCGCTAATAATTTCCAAAAGAATTTTATACCATTACTCCAAGAACATTATTCTAATTTAGCCAGTTAAGTGTTTTCTTATAACATTAACACATTGATCTGAAATCTTACAAAGAAAATATCGTCACACTAATATTTTTTTTTCTTTCTCTCTCTCGATTCATAATAAATCTCTCAAGAGTAATTTATGATTCTAACTTTTAGTGTACTTATAAAAGTCTGCTTTATATGAGTTTATATAGTTTTCACAATAAAACTAAAATATTTTACATACAATAGACTATCAACGGGTACCCACATAAGTAACCTAATAAGGAAATATTTTCATTATCAACTTAGCGCAAACTAATTAATCTAATAATGAAATATCTTCATAGAATCAAATAAAACTGTCAGTAAGGAATTAATTTTATATATAAACATACCAACTTTGGACACCAAGTAACTATTAAGTTAGATTCCTATTAATTAATTAGGTTTCACATATCCAACGGTTGTATTCTCTTATGTCTCTAAACCGTTCTAAGCCCATTTGGATCTACGAATCGGGGAATCACTAACGTATATCTGAAACAATAAATCGTGAATTAGTATATCTGGATTCTTACGGAATATTATAATGGCGACGGAATAGATGAGGCTCCCTGATACCCAAACACAATTTCTCTTCCAAAGGAGGAGGGTAGAGAGGAGAATTCTTTTATTTCTTTAAGTTAAAGAATGAATGAAACGATTTAATAATGAGGTGAATGTCTATTTACCAGACTTCATTTCATGAATGAGCCTAAGCCAAAAGCCATCCGTGCCTCATGACCACATGACGTCCCAGTCCTAGAAGGTCCTCGAATTCTTCTTCATGTTTCGCGTTAGACTCGGGAAGTTATAATAAATTTATTATTAGTTTGGTTTGTTATTTATGTGTGTGTCTTAGGATGGATCAACCAGTAATATATTAAATAATATTAGCAGTTATTATCTTAATATATATATTAGAAGCAGACCTTGATGAAAATCGTCATGTCGCTTAATATCGTCTTAGGTAAATTTTAAATATTAATTGTCCAACAAGCCCAATATATATTGAGCTTATAGTTTTGAATGAATTAAATGGGTTGAGCAATTAAATTATTTACTTGAGACATTTCATAAATTTTAATATTTCATAGTTCTAACACCAACAATATGAACCATTTGTGAAGGCCAGTCGCATTCTAAATGTTACTCTAAAAGTATATACACCCAGTCACCCAGAGATATTGGATTATAGAAAATTAGTCTGCTGGAACCTTTAGAATATTTGATCATGAAGATAATATGAAAACAGAAACTTACAAAGTCATTCCTCGCAAGAAGTTTGGTCGCCTCTCTCGTATAGTGAGTTTTATTTGACTGTTGAAGTATATTCAATATTATTATGACATATAATCCATAGATAGTATGTGGCTTTTCCATTCATGTTAATCATAATCGTTAGGAAAATATTCATTTCTTTCATGGATTAATAACTATATACTAACTAGTTTATCGACCAAATAAATTGAATAGTGTCATTATATTTATATGACCTTTTAATCCGAAATAATGAAGTTATAAGTCATATAATAAGTAATTATGACTGATATCATTATTATAAAAACTATTGGTGGAATCTATCAATCCATCATAGCCCCGATATTACCATATGACTCTTCCATTAATTATCAATATCATTAATGTAATTTTCAAATAATTACTTATTAAATCATATTATGTACATGCAAGTTCATCTACTCTACCATAAAAGAATTGTTTATACAATTGTCCCACACACATAACTATTCTAAATTCTAACCAAGTTAGAATCCCAACAAAGCAAATGTGTTTGGAGATATTCCACTTTGCAAGGACAAGTATTGTAAACAATTCGGGTTGAATTGATATTAGGTGACTCGAGCGAATTTATATCTTATCAAGTTGAGGAATTATTCAATAATATAAATAACGAGAGCTTAAATTTATCATATATACAATCTAGAGTCAATAAATCCACCAAACCAAACTTGCCTTTGCCTCTACTCCCCCTTCCTTCATATATAGCTGAACCACTAGTCTTAAGTCGGTGCTTTAGATCACCAAACATTCCCTATTTGAATACCCATTCCATCGGCATACATACTATTACACACATCCAATAATTCACTTATAATTTATCTAATTAATTTTTTATTAACCTATCCATTTTTTACTAAAAGTTTTCACTATTTACAACCTTTTAAATATATCATTAGAAATCATACAAAAATATACAAAGTATAATACTGACTTTATTGTATAAGATGGTCCAATTTATTTATTTATTATTTGCATAAAACTTCGTTATCGCAATAATAAATAAGTTATTCACGATATTTTTCCTTAAATAGTATACAACATCTTCGAAAATACACCGTACTTCAATATTCCAATAATAAAATTCCACGAGGTAATAATACTTACGTTTGAACTCGAAAATTGAAAACGTAAAATGATTGGAGCATAATTAAAGACGAAGCGGCAAAGTGACGTTATAAAATCGACGAGATCGGATTTCCAACTACCATTAAATTCACCGCCCCCATAATTTATCTATAATAGCACAACAACCCCACCAATTTCCTTCAATTTTTTTTCTCAATTGAACTTGATCTCAACTTTTCCTTTTATTTTTTGTTGATTATTTTGTGGTTTCAATCAAGTGAGTGACTTCAGTCAACGTTTAGTCAAACTTATAACTGATTTTTTTTTTAAATTTAATTTTGTGTAATTTTTTTTTGTATGTGTGATGATGAGGTTGCTATTTAAGATTATGTGATTTTCAAAATATTTATTCGTTGTATGTTCGTACAGGTTTTTGGTTTGTTTGTTGTATGATATAGAGCAATGAATAATCAGCTTTTGGATATCGAACCCAGGGATCTCAAGTTTATTTGTAAGTCCAACTGTATATATATTGATTTCAATTAATTATTTTTTGTTATAAGATGAGTTAATTTCTTCGTAATTTGAAAGGAACGAAATAGATGATCCGATATAGAGCTGAATAGAGACGTTGTATTTATTTACTCGACCCGACTTAGCAGATAAGGCTTAGTTTGGTTTGGTTGTGAAGTGAGGAGAGAGAAATTAGTGGAGTTGTCTGAATTTGAACTAAAGATGATGAAATTAGACGAGCATGTTAAAGGTAGATGTTTGAAATTAGGTATGAATTCGAGCTCCGGATCCTCTACCCCTATTCGGTGCCCCTTTATGTGTCATATGTTTATTTTAACTGTACGTCATGTTTCGTGGAGATGATGAGATAATTAATGTGTAACAACAAAATGCATGGTGGACAAACATATTTTGCATGGGGCACCGAGTGGGGTTAGAGGATCCACAACGATGAATTTGGTGGAAGAATAAGCAATAGATGAGTTCCCCCCCTTCTCCAGTTGCTACAAGACTTTGGCTGATTGTTGTTTATGTTGATGTAGTTGAGCTAAAGAAACAGAGTTCATGCTCTGTGCGGGTTGTCAACAAAACAGATTATCTGGTTGCCTATAAGGTACTAGAGTTATAACAATTTTTCCCATCGGCTTTTGCTGCAGTTCTATGAATTTAAATTTCAAACTCAAGATGTTAATAACAATGAAATGACTAATTGGCAGGTTAAGACTACAAGTCCGAGAAAATATTGTGTGCGGCCAAATGTAGGCATCGTGAAGCCGAAATCATCATGTGATTTTACAGGTACTCTTATTTTTCTTATAACAAAAGATGATGCTCCCATGTATGAAACAATGTATTTTTTTATTGATGATATTAATTTTATGAGGATCCTAGAATCAAGGATGATATACTAATTTATCATTCGTGTTTGATCATATTCTATACTCCGTACTAACTTGATTTGATGTGATATGTGTGGTTCATTTTTTTCAAAAATTAACTCGGCTAATGTATTAGTTGTGTATTATTCATCTATTTCATATTGAAGTTATTTATTTTGTTGTTGACGATATTTTATGATTAATGTAGAATTCAGGATGATATAAATTGGTCATTTGGGTCTGATATTACTCTATAACGTGCTTGATTTCGATTCTGTGGTTCTTTCTAATCTAAATCGGTTAATTTATGAATTGTGTATTATCTATCTGTTTTATACAGTATTAAAGTTCTTGATTTGGCGTTATTACTTCATTTCCTTAACGTGTGCCACCTCTCAAAAGGTCAGTGGTCTGTCACATCACTCGGAATCATTTGCTCTATTTGTTACTACTTACCAGTGATTGACTACTATGATGTGTTATCTGTATGAAACGATTTCAGTTGATGACAACAATGATTTTTGGGTTAGACACTTAGACCATTGTTGTCAGAGTTATGCATGTATATCACAATGCTCCTGGCAATCTGACCAACATAAGAATAGAACTGTTCTTATGCAGCATCTGTAACGTTTGAGTTAAATGTTTAAATTGCCTACAATGTTTGCAGTCACAATGCAAGGGCAGAAGGTCGCTCCACCTGATCTAATTTGCAAAGACAAGTTTTTGGTTCAGAGCGCTATTGTCCCTGATGGAACCACAGATGAAGATATAACATCTAGCATGGTATTCAGTGAATTCAATATGTTCGTTCATATGTTCTCTCTTTGAATCCCTATGCTGATAAAACATGATATATAGCTGTTTCTGATAGCTAATTAGTTATTCTCAGAATCTCTTTTATTGATTTCTTTGGCAGTTTGTCAAAGATGATGGCAAGCATGTTGAAGATAGCAAGCTGAAAGTTATCCTTGTTAGCCCTTCTAATTCACCAGAGTTATCACCAAAAAAAGCAGTGCGTGACCAGATGCCAGCTCATGAGGCTACTCTTCAAGAAGACCATGTTTTCAATGGTATTGATATCATCAATCTACCTAAGGAGAAGAACCATGAAGACATCATCAACCTACATAAGAGTGACGTCATTGAAAAAATTACATCACCAAACCAAACAAACACGGGAGTTATTGACATCCTTAAAGACGTGACTATACAAAACTTCAAAGACAGTGAAGATATCAATGTATCACAGAAAGAGATAATTGAAGATATAAATCTCCAGAATCACAGGACTAGTGAAGAAATGAATTCATGGAAGAATGACTCCATAGGAGATATCAGCATGCAGAAAGATATCACCAATAACGAAATCACTCCATCGACCAAACATGACAGTGAAGACGAGGGTCTACTGAAGCATAGGACCAGTGCACAGAAAGAGAGAACCATTGCTGGAATTATCCCACCAACTGAAAATAACACTGAAAATATTATTCCAGATAGCAAAGTAAGAAATTTTTAATGTATAGAAGATACCTTATATTAGAATTTTATTTGAAAATCATCTTTCCATTAAACAGTGGACTTTTCTTGATGCCTAATGCTTTTTATTTAATTGAACTCTTAAGTTTTATCATGAAAATTTTAATTGTTATGCATATGTTTTCCCCCTTTTTTTGTTTCAGGCGGAGAGCATTGCAACAGAATCTGTTCAGAAAAATAGTGTAGTAGGATCAGTAGCAGCAGAGTTTGGGATGAAGGAGGCAGAGTTTGGGATGAAGAAGGATATACCTGATTTAGAACTAGTTAAGGATATTGAAACAATTAAGTCAAAACTAAGTGGCCTTGAATCAAAGCTAAGAGAGGTTAGTTGATCTTTCTTGCAATCTATATTTTGATTGATAATCATAATTCTTCAACTTTCCCTTTCATCACCCTGAAAAATTATCTATATGAACAAGCAAAGTTACGGAATATACAGCTGCTTCATTGTTCAAGATGTGGAACTTCTTTTGTTAGTTTGTATTGCACCTATAAGTGAATGTTCTGATATTCCTTTTATCTAATGTGAGAAGTGGTCAAAGATGTCTTAGTAACTGTTGATCTTAAACTGGATGCCCTTACGAGATTTTCTATCATGACAGTATCAATAATGAGTTTATGTCTATAACTCGGTTCCCGTGTTGTGTTGCATGATCTAAAGGGTGCCTATGTAGATAATCTGGGGCCTGTTTTCCATTTCAGGCTGAAATAACCATTTCAAAGCTCACTGAAGAGAGGAGATTAAGGTCAGAGGAGAAGGAGATCTTAAGAAAAGAAGTAGTAAGTTCTGTCAGTTCTTAAACTAATTAAAATCATGTTCAAACTGACCCATTTCCAAGCTTTTTTTGCTCATGGTAACTTGTAAAGCCACCCGAAAATGTGTATGCCCAAACACCCACTTAGATGGGTAGTTATCCAACAATTTAAAGTATCTTATTCAGATATCCTTGATATACATATGCCATGATCAATAACGTATCATACTTTTTTTATGGGGAAAACACTAGTTTTTCTTATAAGAATGGATGTGAAGATTTGTTGGCATGCCTACTTCTTTCGTTAGCTGTTATTAGTTCAAATCCTTAGCTGTTATTTGTTGGATGTGATCAATAACGTATCTTCTTGTTTACCAAAGTTCAAATCCTTAGCTGTTATTAGTTCTACTTCTTTTGTATCTTCTTGTTTACCATGAATAAGGTCATGTGGGGAGTCTCCTCTTCCTACTCTTCATCCGTTTCAGACTCGGATTAATTAGCACATATGCTATCTCATATCATGCAGGTTGCTTTAAAGAGCAGGACATTTGCGAGCAAAAGAGTTCAGGTTGGATTTCCTTTTCTGTATGTCGTCGTGGTAGCATTTATTGGGATGGTGCTCGGATACCGGTTCCATTGTTGATCAGAGACGAGTTTTATGTGAAGCTGTCATAAACTTATCCGTATGTTATAAAGAACCAAGTTATGTCTACTTAAATGTGAAAGAGTTAAATCTGTTGGGGTGTGTACAGTTTGTGTAGTTCCAATAAGGACAATTTGATGCCAGGTTTCCTACATATTGTAATTTCTTACGGCATATTCCCCCTTCTTACATAGATGCTTGTTCTATTTCAGATGCTTTATTTCTTCTTCTCTGAAGCCCTGTTATTTTTATAGTCAAGTAGAGGCTGGCTTCGGTTAAAGATTTTATATCCACTCGTTCTTGGATAGTTGGATATAATGTAATAGATCAAAATATTTTATTACACTATATATATTTCTTAACTCTTACATATACTCCTTAACTATTACTCATTCCATTTTTTTTTAATTCTTCATCCTAGCCTATTTTTGTTTTCAAATTATTTATCATTTTACATTTTCAATGTAATTTTACTTTTTTCTTATTTTATTCCTATCATTAAACATATTTTTACATCTTTCTTTTTTATTTACTCCGTAATTCATTCTCCTTTATTTTTTATTTAAAGTAACCAAAAATATAAAGAGAGTCATAAGTAATAAAAAAGTATAAATTATGGATTAAGAATATATATGTCAATTTTTTTTTAATGTATGTGTAAATAATTAGGATGATATTTTTAAAAAATAGAGAGTATGAAGTAATGGATTGGGTCAATTAACAGAAATAGAGTAACTCACTCCTATAGATTAGCAAAAAAAAGAAAAAGAAAAAATGAAACAACTACAAAAGGTCCTACTATCACACATGATTATGATATAACTGTGCTTATATTGTTAATATCATAACTGTGCTTATCTTGTTTAGACGGTAGTCAATTTAAAAATATTAAGACATCTTAATATTGTCATGGATAAGAAAACATAATTTAAAACAATTTAAAGATCGTGATTTTCACTTGCATGAAATTCAATCTTATGATAGTTTACATTTTTATTTGATAATCAGTCAATTGGGATGATATAAAAACTGGCTCTATGGAATGTTTTAATAGTTTCCAGCCTAAGAAAAACCCTACAATTCCAAAGCATTTTTTTACTATTAGTACAGTAGTAGGGCAGAAGCTGAATAATTCAGAAGTGTGAGCAATATAATACTTCGTATGGGACAGGGTTGCTTCTAAAATAGTACTGAAGATATTATCAACTCAAAATTCAAACTCTATTGGCACATCCACTAATTTCCACATATACAAGAATAAAGGCTGAATGCTGTGTCTCGAATGTCGATTCTGATATTATTAAAATAGTAATAAAATTTATTAACTTTTAAGATCTGATTATATTCTGTTTGGAAATATATGTTATTTATCACAGGATCTTACATTTAAAATATGTATCGTTATTTATCTAGGATAGTCATGATAAAATATTATCTAGGATCTTCGCGAAATCTTAAAACATAATCTTTATACTTGTGAGGTATGGAGTATATAATATATATATCTTTGCGATTTGATGCTGAAGCTTAAAAATAAGCTAACGGCATAAAATTTAAAAATTGCAAAAATAAAAAAAACATATTATTTATATGTACGATCTTTCGATATTTTTACCTTTGCTTTGAGTGTCTCAACATCAGCTTTCCAACTCTCCTGTCAACAGCTGATTCATTGCTCTTATGACAAGCGTCGGCCCGCTTATTTCACAAAGTAGCAATCTCATCTTTAATTTCAGAAACCTAGCAAGGTTACGTTAAATACCATTTGGAGTCGAAAAGATGGCTAGAATTTCTATTGGGGTCGATACACTATCTGGCATAATTAGATTGGATTTGTATTGTTTAATGCAAATAATTTAGCTTCTCTAAGAGGTATTGAGTACCATAAAATGCATACCTGTGTCTGGAGTTCTTTCTTGAGCTGAATCCCTATTGCAAAGCATTCTAAAAAAATATGAGAATAGGTAAACAACAGGATGAGTTTAGATGAATAACATCAAAACTATATATCCTCACTGACTCGATATTACAAGTAACACAATTCAGCCATAATTTTCAAAATCTCAAAGAATGTATTGGACACAACTTGTAAATAGGCCTGTAAGATGGAGTTCGAAGTATTCGGTTCGAAATAATTATTTCAGTCTCAAACTCGGAAAATCAAACCGAGACTCCAAGCGCCCAAAAAGCAGAGTATTAATTCGGTCGTGAGCAGTTCGAAAAAATTTCAATTTCTGTAAGCTTTTCATGGCGTTGGGCGTAAACTCCGTGAACTCAAAATACTCATTTAAGCCCAATTTAAGCTTAAAACTTGTCAGTAGTCATCTGACAGCATTCAAAACTTGGCCGTCGATACACGACCATTTAGCTTAGCCCGTATTGACCCCCCCTCTCAGTAGTCGTGGCAAGCGAGCCAGGGCGGGCCGGGCAGCCCGCTAAGCAACGAGCCGTGCATGTTCGGCCGGGCCGAGCCCGTTAGCGAGCCGGGCCGGGCCCGTCCGTTAAAATCTTGGGCCCTGTTCGGTTCGAGGCCCACTTTTAAAAGAGGCTGAGGCATGCGTGGCTCTGGAAATGGCTTGCCATTGGATGGATTATTGATTAGTTTAATAGTTTAGTCCAAAATTTTGACATGTGTGCAAAAATAAATGTGGTAGTAGGGAGGATTTGAGCATTTTGGCCTTCATACAAGTATAAGTGCTGACAGGTATGTGAGTTGATGATTTGTTAATATGTGTATGAAATGTACTCTCCAAGTTCTTTAGTTTAAAATAATATACGTATAATAAAAGCATAATATTCAATAATATATAGCTATAAAAATAATATATTATTTAACTCAAAACTTTAAAATATTATTCAACCAAGAATTTAAGTTATTTAGTATTATGATATATTATTCTATCAAATAATACCAAACTCTAAGTTATTAATTTGAAGGAAAAAATCGATCAAATTGTTGAAATAGTTTTTAATATGTGTATAATAATAAATCAAATTATTAAGTTTCAAATAATATACATATGAATAAAAGCATAAGATTCAATAATATATTATCCTTTAAACAATAAAACATATTTCTAATTAAAAATCATTTCAACGTATTGATAGTTAACTTAGATATGGTAATATTTAATATACTTTTTACCATTTGATATATTATCGCTTGATAATAATCGAAATAATTCTCAAGCGTCGGTACCGATTCAATTAAGCGTTTTCTAGTTTGAATTAAGCGTGGTAACATTTGAATTAAGCGTGGTACGCGTTTAACACACAATTCTCAAAATTGTGATGGCGTGGTACCATTTGAATGGCGTGGTACGTTTCACTGCTTGTGTCAATTATGTTAACGTCATTTTAGTATTAAATTGAGTTATAAATAAATGTTAAGAGTATGAGCGACTATCTAAGTATGATAAAATAGAAGGTTTAATACTTTGGTTGATAGAATAATATATCATAATACTAAATAAATTAGATTTGGTATTATTTAATATATTGATAGAATAATAAGTTTAGTATTATTTGATAGAATCTTATTACTTTATTTCATAGAATAATATATCATAATATTAAATAACTTAGATTTAATAAGTATAATATTTGCTTTTATTTATACGTATATTATTTGAAACTAAATCCTTGATTTATAATTAGCACATATTAACATGAATATTTACGTGAATCTGATATTATCATGAATATTTCTCTTTTAATAATTTAAATAGAATCATTTCAATTATTTCTTGAAGGATAATATATCAAATAAAGATAATATATTAAATAATATCAAATTTAAGTTATCTATTAATATGTGAAATAGTTTTTTAATTAAAAATGTGTTGTATTATTTGAAAGATAATATATTATTGAGTCTTATGCTTTTATTTATATATTATTTTGAAATTAGATAACTTCGTTTATTATTATACACATATTAACAAAATTTAATTCAGCGTTGACTGGTTGAAAACATTAACTTCCAAAGGTCACAGGTTGAATCTCATTACTACCATATTTATTTTTTTGTGCAAATATTTCCAAGCCATTAGTAGATTAATATGAAGCGGTACCGAGGTTAATAGAGAGCAAGGGAGCGCCAGCCGGCCATCGAATGGGTGAGCTCGAGCACGGGCGGAGGCGGGGCCGGGCCCCAAATCTTTAAACCCCCGGTCGTCCGGATTTTCTTAACGAGCAGGGGCCGTTAAATTGGGCACCGAGGCGAATCGAACCGGCGGTGGGCCGGGCTGAGCCAGCCGAGGCCCGATTCGTTAGCGCGTCTACTACCGAGGGCAATGCCCATATACTCCGTATTCATTTTTCCTCGTTTTCAAAAGCAGATTCGATGAGGGTGTAGCATGTGAGTTACGGTCTTTCGCTCTATCTCTCGACTCACAGTCTCTTCTGCCAATGCTTCGTCATTTCGGAATCCCGATTGAAACGCAGCCAAAAGTCTAAAATTTAAAATCCAACTAAGAAAATTTCAAAATATCGGATTATCAATATTTTCCCACAAAAATCTCAATTTTTCCACCCAGCGTAAATCAAGATTAATCTTTAAATATGATGCATGTACAGGATAGATGCCAGAAGAATTGAAATATCTGAGAATGGAATTGAACGGCTTACAAATTGAAGAACGCAACAATTAGAATTTGGGATATTAATCAAGTTTTGGGTTTAATTGTTCAATTTCAATTATGTTTTGAAATACATATTTCAATTATGTTTTGGATATTAAGATTTGAGATACATATTTCCAATTATGTTTCATTTGGGATTTTAATTTGATGTTTTTCAATTACCGGGCAAAATTTGTTAAAACGAGTTCGCAAGCAGTTAGATTGTTCGCCGGCCGGTAAACCTAAGGTTAAAATTGTTCACCGAGAGCGAGCTGAAGCTTGAGGATATTCGGTCTGTTACAAGCTCGTTTGCAGCCCCTACTTGTAAATAGATGAATCTTGCTCATTCGTCTCATATTCTAGCAAAACTTGCTTCTGCAAACAAGACCAAAAGAGATAAACTTGCTGCAAACAAGACCAAAAACAAAGAACAAATATTTGAGGTATATCGTTTATCTTGCATGAAGTTTTCATAAACTCAAATGACAAAACAATTATAAACTAAGACTCATGTTTATAGGTATATCATTCTTTTTCTAAAAAAACTCAATAGTAGGTGAACCAATGTAGTAAAAAACAAAACCAAAAGGGAATATTATTTAATGCAACATAAATAAAGATTTATAATATATTATCACCACATATCAGGTTGTTTACATGTTAAGCTAATATATTTACTAATTTTGATAAATTAGATGAAATCATGTTATTGAACTTGTATTATAAAATTCTTTCCATTATATGTGATTTGTCTAATGTATTATATAATATATGAATGAAAATATTAACCAATATTTGACTTACACTCATGAAATGGGCATGCCACTTAGCTAACTAGAATAATAACCAAAACAAAATGAGTTTGAATAAAAGATAAGATTTAGTTTGCCATAATAAATGAGATAGAATGACTATATATACTAGTTTTCCACCTTCACAACCATTATTTATATATTGAATGTATCACGGATGTAAATGAATATGGTAGTAAAAAAGATATGGCGAAAAATAGCAAAATTACGATCCTAACAACATTAAAATCCTCCCAAATCCTTAAGTTCATAATGAAATATTGAACAGATAAATATAATGAAAATATTGAATCGATCGATAACCAAATTAATAAACACCAACGATCGAGACACTTGGTTGCACGAAACCAACAAAAATAACTACGACAAGAAAAATAAAACAACACACAAGATTGTTTGCCCAGTTCGGTGCCAATGTAGCACCTACGTCTGGGGGGCTGCCTGCCCTAGGAAGGATTTCACTAATACTTGAAGTAATTACAAGTAGGGACTTATACAAACGCTCCACGTTTCTCGACGCCCTAACTAACCTTCAATTACAAGTTTCTAAGACTAGGATCCACCTATCTTTTCCCTCCTTGTCACACACTCTCCCAGTGTGGACTTACAAGAATTACACCAATATACTCTATCAAAGATATGACATGTTAATGTAGCATACGTACATTAGTTAGTAGTTTATAGAGACAACTACTAACACAACTAACCTACTGTGACTTATTAACTGCCAGAACTTGCACTTTTTAGAATAAGTTCTTTTATGAATAATAAAAGCCGCACCTTTTCTTGTGAAAAGCCGATAATATATATACACATGGATTAGGTGATAAGGATGGAAACTCCTTGTAGCGAATCTACGTTTCCACTTAACACGAGATCTTTCGGGATTTCATACAAGCTTTTGCCAAACATATAGAGGCGTGAGATCTTCGAGAAATCTTCAATCAATATCTTAGAACCCTTCTTATCTTGGACTCACGTAACAATCACGTCTCCCCCTTAATGCATAATTCTGCAAAACAATTTATGAGAAAATTATGGCAGGAACCAATAAACAGTTTTATACAAGCGACTCTAATTTACAAGCAGGCTGACCCCTACTTTTTATAACGCCGCCGGCGTCATCGGTTATAGCGGTTGAGATTACGTCGGAAAAAACTTTCACCCAAATTCGCCCATTAACAAACTCCCATTTGGGTAAGTTTTTTCATGACAAATGCATCTTATCCAATGAAGTCGAGGAAATGGCCGAAATAGCGAGCGAGATAAAATAAAGACCCCGATTGTGAAATAAACATAACCATAGTCACCCGTTATCGATTGTCGGCGGTAGTGGACACAAGCAAAAATACTATCGAGGTAAAACATAAATCAAAACAACTATAAAATTATAAAAAACCATACTCCCCATTTATGCAAGGAAAAAGCATGGCCAAGCTACACATGGGATGGAGATGGACGAGATTAACCATGAGAGCCCTCGGCATCGAGGTATTCATCATTACCTTCTACGCACCCGCAAACTTCAATCGAAAAACGGCATTCGAGGCCGGATGTAGTGCTTGGTCAGCCGGTGGTCTTTTACATTGTAACAGCGGGTGGGGCAGAATACGCCCCAGCGGTGGGCGGAGCATCAATCTACCGGCTGCTTTCTTGAACTTTGAATTTCTTCCTTGACCTTTTGCGCTTTCGGCTTCCAAGATATTGATGAGGAGGAAGCGGCTTCACTAAAATATCCACTTTCATGAGTTTGTCGGCTGATAAATCAAGGGCTTGACATCGCTCAGCACGTCTTCGGTTGAATAAGCTGAGTTGTTGCGGCCGGTATCCAGCGGTCGTACTAGGGAATCGATAGGCTTTAAGGAGGTGGAATGAGACTTCCATGGTCAGCTACTTGGTCATGTATGAGTTGACCCGATGTTGGTGATGTTGACAGCGCGTCTGATCTTTCTCCCCATGAGATGTGAAACATTTGTGTTATTGGAGCCAGGTACAAGGCAGGTTAGTGCAGCTTTGTGAAGTACAGAATACTTGAGGCGAGGAAGATCTGACGGTGTTCAATGCGCAGCCAGCTTTATCCATGGTATTTCCAGTCAGCTCCCCTATGATTTCTGAGAGTTTGAGAGAGTATCCAGTGGTTGGAGAATCAGACCTCCCAAAGTAATTGTTAAAGACATGAAGTGAAAGCAAAGATGTGTCTACAAGTATCAACTTTTGATATGCGCATGACGGGATTATCGGTATCATGAAGACGGCGCACAAATTCTCGACTAACCTGCTCCACAGCCTGCTGGCACAATCCATCAACTCCAGAATTCCAGCCTTTTGCAGGATGTCAATGTAAGTCTTGGTATGCTTGATGGTAGATTCTGATAGTGATCTTTCAGGTAGAATCTTCCTACCACAAATGATATTCCATCTTGCCTTACGAGGTAAGGTCGAAGCACGGCTCCTCGAGTGCATCGCCGCATTATGAGCTACTCTCTGGGCACCTATTTAGTTACGTCATCATTCTCCTTGATTTTCCCTTCGATTCTCTTTTGGAGATCCGAAAATATGAATCGTCCTCAGCGCCGAGAACTAAAATTAAATTCACGAGAATAATTTTTTCCTTACCAAATTAACCTAGAGCGCTCTAAATCGTCCTTTTTAACTTTCTTGTTTTCATGCTCCCCACTGCGCCGCCAGCCTTGCCGCTGCTTGGCGGCCTTCTTAACCTGCTTGACTTCTCCGGCTACGCTCCGGGTCTATTTACATGTTCGTTGTACCGCTTCTTGTAACCTCGCTGCGGTAGAAATAGAGGCTCACAGTCGTCTTTTTCTCCCAGTACACGCATACCAGCAACAAACACCACATCCTCACGTAAATAACATCCATTTTGACCCCTAGGCATGTGATTCCCGAACCTTTAGACACTTCTCTTGTATTATGCTCTAGTGGTCGACTAGGTATACCCTTTTCTTAACCTCACTCTTTTTAGAACACTTATTAGCCCCACTTAGTTAATTTATCAGCATCAAGTTGTCCTTTCTTGGCTTTTCTCAGTCCATCAAGAATATTAGCAACGGCCACATCCTCATCTCGATCGTCCACTTCGTCCCGGGGGTTCGGTACCCACTGTAGAAACAAGTGTTCTCTCAGCAATTGGAGTAACACCTCATTGTCCTTTATAGTACCCCCTTGACCGACCACCGCCCTTCTCTACACTAGGTTTTTTAATACAACTACCGGCATGTGTAACGAGGAAGCCGGGTTAGGATTTTTAACATTACGTTGAGTAGTCGAGTTGCGACAGGCCATTAACTTCGCTTCGAAGGTTGAAATTAGGGTGGCACCCCAAATGCCATGACTTGAATTTTGGTATGGTACATTTCGAGTTAAACATTGGCATTACCCTCTTCCTACGGCTCCGGGTGGAGGGAATGGAGAGGCCGGCCGCCTCGGAGGAGTTCCACCAGTTGACTAGAATGTTCTTTGATTTGGAGCCTTTTGTGATAGATGCTTTAAAATGTCAGGAGTTTGCTTCCCGTGGGTTCCTTGGAGAAAGAAATAGAGAAGATAGAAATTTTTTTTAAGTGATTTGGAGGAATATTAGAGTCACGAAGAGAATTCTAAGAGAAAAATATTTTTGAGTGATATCGTATGATAACTTCTTTCAAGCCAATAACAAGTAGAGGGAGAGAGAGAAGAACTGCAAGTCACACCACGTTGTCTGAGCACATTCCACGATGTGTCCTTAAATAACTTCTTTTTGATAACCGCCGTAATCACTTTTGTAACCGTTGAGCCGAAGTACTTCCAATTGTTATAACACTTGGCTCCTCCAGGTGTGTTATAACCTTTCCTTAGTTGCTATTTATCAAAAGTGCATAGACCAAGAGCAACCCTCAAATACTCGAACTGATTGACATCCAACCCCTTTGTAAAAATATTAGCAAGCTGCTTCTCATAATTAAGCATGTTCGAACGACTTGTTTTATCTTATACCGACTTCTGCTTGTAGTGATGTCTGATGTCAATATGTTTTGTTCTACTGTGCTGCATTGGATTCTTTGATATACAAATAGCACTCTTGTTGTCACAGTAGAGTGTCATAACTCCTAGATTGACACCATATTCCTCCAACATTTCCTTCGTCAAAATAGTTGGTCACGAGGGGAGCTGCTTCAGTATGATATACTCTGCTTACGATTGAGAGGGGAGAGCCAGAGTTTTGTTCCCCTCTTGAACGAGACAGTTATTCCCTAAACAACCTCCGGATGCTTTTCTGTCTTTAGAATTTCCTGCCCAATCTGCATCACTATATCCAACCAAGGTATTGTTAGTGTCAAAAGAATAAAGTAGACCATAATTCATAGTACCGTGGACATATTTGATAATTCTCTTGACCAAATTCAAATGGCTCTCCTTGGGATCAACTTGAAACCTTGCATACACACTATGTGAATGGCGATACTCGAGGTCTTGGTTGTCGAATGGTTAGCTCTATCATGCTCTGGCATTTACTAATATCCACATAAATGCCGCGCCAAATCCTTAGTGATCTTGACATGAGTGGCCAAAGCGTTCTCTTTGAGCCCAGCGGTTTCAATCAAACTTCTTGACGGGTTCTTTGCATATTTGGATTGAGTGATGAAGATGGTTTCCTTCGTTTGATTTATTTGAATCCCAAGAAAGTACTTGAGTTCTCCAACTATGCTCATCTCGAACTCACCCTCCGTTTGTTGAACAAATTGTTTTACCAACTGGTCTGACACTCCACCAAATACTATATGATCCACATATATATGGGCGACCATCATCTTCAAAACCTCTCTTCTTATAAATAAGGTGTTATCAACACTTCTCGACACCAATAACCTTTCTTCGGGGAGAAAATGGTTAGTCTTTTCGTACCAGCTCTAGGAGCTTGTTTGGCTCACTCTGGGGGCATTCTTTAAGCTTGTATACATGTTCGGGATGAGAGTCCTATGAACGCTTTGGTTGCTCTGCGTATGCTTCACTCTTGAATATTCGAGAGCGTCTTGACATCCATTTGGTAGGATTTGAATTTCAAGGGACAAGCCGGTGCAGTAGAGATCGTGGCTTGAGTCGCTTGTGGGGCAAATGTTTCTTCAAAATCGACTCCTTCTACTTGGGTATACCCCTGTGCAACAAGCCTTGCTTTGTTCCTGATTACATTGCCATGTTCATCAGACTTATTCTTGAAAATCCACTTAGTGCCAATGACATTGTGATTTGCGGAGTCGTGGAGCTGCTCCCATTACATGTCATTCCTTTCAAACTGAAGTAGCTCCTCTTGCATTGCACTTATCCAGCATTCATCAAGTAAGGCTGCTTTAACATCTTTGGGTTCAATCTTAGACACAAGACATGCTTCAGCAAATAACCACGCCATGCTACGTAGTCAGCTTCGGTAATTAACTGCGGTGGTTCTCCGCCTTTCTAAGTTGACCCGATAATATTTGTCAAGCTGGATGATTCTTTTGTATTACAGTTCTTGGTTCAATGCTACGTAATGGCAGGTTGGTATATCCGATTGACCTTACCTCCACTGCGACATGTTACTATTGTCAGTGACAATTGGTATCCGCATGATCTTCGGTCTACGGATCGGTGATCATCTTGCTTTATATTAAATCAGCAACTTTGACATTGATTGACTCCATTATGATTTGTGTCCTCTTGTTGTACACCCTGAAGCTCTCTTAAATTCTGGAGTAACCTAAAGATCCCCTTCTTCTCCCTTTACATCAAACTTTTTGCACACGTTCGCGATTAGAAGCAAGTATGTAAGCAAGCAGTACCAAATATGAAAATATTATGTAGTGTTGTTTATCACGGCCTTGAGTAATCGGTTGTGAATTTGACATGCGGTATTAGCAGTACACTTGAGAATTTTAGAGGTACCTTCTTGGCATGCAACATTACTCTGGCCATTTCTTGAATGGTCCTATTTTCCTTTCCGCGATCACCATTTCTTTGAGGAAGTGATAGGTGCTGAGAACTCATGTTTGATTCCTTCTTGCTTGCAGTAATCATCAAACTTGATATTTTCAAACTCCTTCCCATGATCACTCCTGATTCTGATGATAGGAAGAGCCTTCTCTCTCTGGATCTGTGTGGCTAAGTTCTTGAACACATCAAATGCATCTGACTTTTCCCGAAGGAACTCAACCCACGTATACCTGGAGTAGTCATCCACACACACATAAATGTACTTCTTCCCAGCAATGCTATCCCATGAGCGTACATGAATCCATATGTAACAATTCAAGAATTACAATGATCACTTTAACTGCTTGTTGGTGTGACACTCGTAATGCATTTTCCCTTTGGCGGTCTCCTTGTCTTCTCCTTCAATTGTGGTAATCACTTCACTTTACATTTTTGCTTATTAGTTCTTGAAAGATTCACGAGGAAATTTGTGTGTCCCAACTTCCTGTGCCAGATAGTTGCATCATCACTATGTTTGATAGTCATGGCCTTTTGAGTCTTCTGAAATTCAAAAGATGCTCCGGTCGTCGAGGATCTTGTTCCTTGCATAATTTTGCTGTCTCCAGTGCTCACCATGCATGTATCCTTCTTTGAAGACAGCCTCCGTTCCTTCATCGCGAGTTGACTAATGCTAATCGATTGATTGTCAACCCATCAACCAATAACCCTCTTGCGGATTTGGCGATCCTCCCGACCTTGAGGGGTTCTTTCTTTCACGTGATTTTGCCTTTAGCTCCTCCGCCAAACGTCACATAGTTGCCACTCAATTCCTTGATGTTTGTCAGATTAGACTTTTTTCCGGTCATGTGCCTAGAACATCCACTGTCGAAGTACCATCCTTCACATGTGGTGGCTTTAAGAGAGGTGAAAACAACATGACTTCTGATAGTCTTTTACGGACCCGTTCTTTTTTCTTGGTAAGAGTTTATCTATTTAGATCTACTTTTCCATAGAGTTTATAACAGTACGGAGTAATATGCCCTTTCTTTCCACAATTATGACACCTCCACCGAATATTCCTCATTCTTTCCTTCTCGGCTTGATTGATAGGAGCTCTCCTTGGCCGGATACAAATTTCATGATCCGCTTCCCTCTTGTTGTTTTTGTAATTTTAGAAGGTGGATGCTCAATTCGGTTAATATCTTTCCCTCTATTTTCCTTTTCGAAATTTCATCAAGAATATTTGTCTTTGAGTTCATCATGCTTTGATACCTTTGGTCATGTATTACGACACTTTCCTCCCAAAGCTCCTATAACTTTCTGATACCGCTCACAGTTCTAAGCAACTACGGTATTTGCTTTTCAATAGCTCCTTTTACGACACCTTCTTTTTGATGATGTAAGCCTTAGCTAGTTTGACCATTTGTTGTATACCATTTGATAATTGTGATTAGTTAACTGCATTTGTTACCTCTTCCTCGTCTTCATTGCTCGGTCATGGATTACATTAGCCAACAAGCGGTGTAATGATTCTCCTCGGCGACAAGCTGCGATAAATGCCACGAAGTTGCTTACGTTACTCTACGTATCCTCACTTTTCTTTATGCGAGTTCCTCATCTGGCGAGTGCGTGGAGTAGCTAGCTTTTTTGTACCTTCTTGACATAGTGGAAAATGAACTTGAATGTGACCAAATCCCTCACATTCACACCTTTGTATGCTTTTGCCCTTACTTTGTAGAGGCCCTTTATTTCCCGACTCATACACCACGCTGAATTTTCTTCGATTGTCAAACCGACGATCCTTTGCGTTTTGTCATGTCGTATATATGATTTCTTATTGAACCTCTTCATGGTTTTGTTAAATTTTTTTAGCAAGAAGGCTCATGGTTTTGACTAGATGCTTATTGCTTCTCGTAACCTTTGTAACTAGCATTCGGGCTTGACTCGCTTTCTTTTTGTTCCCGTTTTGAATCCAGTTTCATTTCAAATGTGGTGAGATTTCCAATCAATTCATCCAACCTCATGTTGCTTAAATCTTGGGCTTCTTCAATGGCAGTGACTTTGTTCTCGAATTTCTTATGGAGAGATCTCAGGACCTTCCGCACTTGTTTTTCATTAGTCATGGGTTCTCCTAGTGCAAAGGACTCATTGCCCTTATCATTGAACCGATTATAGTGATGTCGTCTCTTCTTCTCCTCTTAGCGGTTCCCACCGTTGTTAATTGTTGTAACTTGGACATACGAACCTTGGGAGTTCGCCCCGTGGCGGTTTATAATATTTCGAAGCCCCATGACAGGTACATTGCTAATCATTTTGAAGACATTGAGTCACACCATTGGGTAGATGATTTGTCGTTTTCCGGTGTAAAGTTCATCTTACGCGAGGAGTCAATCAACCTCGATTTGATCACGGTAACTTCTCCCTTAACAAGAGCAGGTGGGATGTGTCCCGTCCGTAGAGCAGATTTCAAGTCCTCGAGGAGTCTCACGGATTTGAAGAGAGCCGTCTACGAGCCTTTGATAAGGGAACAGTTACTTCCATCCCGACTTGGGGGGGACAGAGATAGAACCTCCTTCTGATTTGCTTCCGTTGATTCATTTGGATCTCATACGTATGATAGGAGTGCCCATTTCACGATCTGCGATTGAAAAAGTGAATCGGTCAGTATAACCAAGTATTAGCAGCGATCGAGAATGACTTGGTTCTTGATTCGGTGCGATGTAGCCTTTGTAATACGGGGAATTTGTGTGCCCTAGGAAGGGTTTCACTAATGCTTGAAGTAATTACAAGTAGGGACTTATACAAGCGGCTCACGTTTATTTCCTTCTAGCCAACGCTTAGGTTACAAGTTTCTAAGACTAGGATCCACTGTCTTTTATCGCTTCGCTTTGTCATGTATTTCTTGGGTGTTGACTACAATTAATACGCAACAATATGCTCTATCAAAAGTATGATATAACAATAGTATATAACACCGTACATTAGTTAGTAGTTTATAGAGACAACTACTAACACAAGCCCAACCCTACACAACAATTCTTCGCGCCGAGCTTGCACTTTTAGAATAAGTTAACATTGAATAATAATAAAAGCCGCCTTTTTCTTGTGCAAGCCAATAATATATATACATATATTAGAGTGATAAGGATGGAAACTTCCTTGTAAGCAGAGCTCACACTACCGTTTCCATAACGCGAGATCTTCCGGATCTCGCCTGGCTACCAAACATATAGACGTGAGATCTTCCAAATCTTCAATCAATATCTTGACATATCTTGGTACCGTGTAACGATGAGATCTCATAATGCCGCAATTCACCAAAGCAATTTAACAGAAAAATTATGGCAAGACCCAATAATTAGTTTTATCGCCGCGACTACACTTTGCAAACAAGCGGCCCTCTTGTTATAACATGCGGCGTCGTCGATTATAACCCGATTGCTACATCGGAAAAACTTCACCCAACTTCATACATTAACACATAACAAAATGTATCATTTGTAATAATAGCTTGTAACGATTAATAACATTTCACTCTTAAATGGTCTAAAATCATTTTATAACGACATGTAACAAACTCATGAGTTTGGTTTGCTCCACACTTCCACGCTCCTACCAAAGGATATTAAACGTTTAATTTGATTATGCTTCTTTCAGTAAAAACTTAACAGACCACAAAAAAGGCCGCCTTGTGGCTTGGCTAATGACATCCGTCTCGAGCCTCCAAATTAACGGGTGATGAGTTCGATGCCAATGGAGACATGTTTCTACTTACTTGTAATAATTATCTGATCGGCGTGTTGTAATAATTAGCGAAATGCCAGTTTGTAATCTTATCATAAATTGTATCTTTCTTTGAAAGCATAATATAAATCGCTACGTATCAACCAAAAAAACCCCCTAAAAGGACTAGAAATATAAAATTGCATGTAATTTTAAGGTAAAATATATACTCCGTAATGTTTTATTATTTATAAAAAGTAATTAAATCGTTCGCATAGAAATAGAGAAAATATATAATTTATAGTGAACTAAATGTATATGAAGAACAAACATATAAAATATCCAATATATAATTAATTATATATATCCAAAGTAATGAATATATCTATTTGTCATAATTTGAATTAGGTACATTCGAGAAATAAGGTACCTAATATTAAATTAGCTCACAATATAATTATTTTACTATACAATATAGAATTATATGTACTTTTAAAGTAAAATATATAATATTTATTGATAGAAAACAGTTAGATCATTTACCTAAAAATACTGAACTTTATCATGAATGGAGAAGTAATGAATGCAGATGCAAAAATGGTATATAAATTAATTGATAGTTCGATGCAAATATTTAATCATTCTATTTTTATTATATTATGTCAAATAAAAAATATTATGAATAATATTCATCATGAAAATAAATCAAACAATATTAATATTTTATTTATTAGAAAAATTAATAAAAATTTATTCATAGTCATAATTTTGCCTCAAAAGGAAAAATCTTACTTAGTATGAGTTGGAAGGAGTACTATCCAAACTAAAAATCTGACAACAAAAAGCGATTGAAAATTTCAATCGAATATACTACTCCCAAATTTTGAAATATTCTTAATAAATTTTGAATTTGGCTTAAGTTCATCACAAAACTAATTAATATATACATGAAACTAGCATATTGGTATTTTATACTCCTTACATTCTTAAAAGATTGTCAAGTTTATTTTTTCATGGTCAAATAATTGACATCCCAAAACTTTATTTGAATCAAAATTATCAAGTTAATAGTAAAATATGTTGCAAATATAAATGGCAAAATGAAAAAAAATTCATATTTTAAATTTGACCTTATAAATTTGGACATGTAGAAAAGAAAACAATCTCTTATAAAACTGGATAAAGGGAATAGTTTATTGTATGATATAGAATTATATATGTTTTTAATAATAAGCGATTAATAATAAGCGATGACAAATGATATGTATTTTTAAGGTAAAATATATATTATTTATTGAAAGAAAACAATTAAATCATTCATCTAGAAATAGTGAAACTTTATCATTAATATATAGATGAATTTGAAAACATAAGTGTATATATAGAAATTAAAGGAATATTTAATGACCTGCTAACGTGTATGAGTTGTATCCATAGTATTGAATGCATATGATAAAACCCGAATTTTGTATTAAGCGGATTTATGTGTATGCAGTGCTACTTGTATAAATTATTTTATTACTTTTATAATAAAATTATAATGCAAAAAATAAATATTTTTTAAAAAAAAAAAGCACCAAAAGAAATAAGATGAAAAAAGTTATCGTGAAGAAAATAAAGATAGAGAATTTGTGAAACAACTATTTATTTTCTCTTAGTGATAATTATGGGTATTAAGTAGTAGAATGTATTTATAGTAGTGGATTTATGGAGAATTTATCTCGTATTTAGCGGTTCACGCCATAGAAAAAGTTATTATGAAAATTAAAATTAAAAAAAAATTGTCGGAGAAAGGGTAAAATAGGAAATATATTAATTTGGTTTTCCCGACTTTTGTAATATGCGTCAAGCCACACTTGCGCATTATATATAGTATAGATTACAGATTTTTTCAATCTTTCTTTTATATCATCAGTTACTAACACTACCATTACACATCCAAGCAATATGACAACCAAATTTTTTACTCAAATTCATTTTATTTTGGTGATTGTGTTACTCTTCATTTTCTGGCCTTTCCATGAATGTAAGCCAAATTTTTATTCTTTTTGGTTACTTATATTCAACTAGTATACTATGTTTCACTTATAAGACAGGTAACACTAACTACACAAATCGATATTGCAACTCTCTTTATTCATTTGTTGACCTTACAAATTACAACAAAATTACAATAACATGATTTCAGCTATTTTATCTAAATTATTTAACTTTTTATAAGAACATGAAAATAGTCAATGAGCTTTATTATTATTAACTAGTTATTTGTGCACAGTCTAATCTATACAAATTTATCCATTAATTTTATAATATATATTTTATAGTACAAATAATGAATTAAAATTATGTAACATACGAAGTATATAAGAGGAGAAAATAAAAAAGGTGATTCTATATAATTCAAAATTATACCTGAAGAAAAATAATTGAATCTATTACTCCGTATATGTGATATAAACACTCATATATAAAAAATTGTTAACAATATAGGTGATGTAAACACTCATATAAGCGATAATCTGGCAATCATTAGAAAAAAATAATGGCAACCTTTATTTTTCTTCTTTATTTCACGTAGTTTGTCAAAGTAAGCTTAATAGTGTGGGATTTGAGTTCACCTTTTATGTATACTCTTTACTTGAGAGCACTATTATTCATCAAAGAAATTAAAAATTAAATATTTCAAATATGTCAGTAGAAATTTAGGATAAAATTAAATTTTTAAAAAAAACTAATATACTCCTTCCATCCCACAAAGATTATCCACTTTTGACTTTTTGTTATACCTCTTGAACTTTGACCGTAGATATTTTGGTTGTATTGTATAATACTTGATGAAAACTATATCAATGAAAAATACATTTCAAACTTTTTCCATTGATATATTTTTTTTATCAAATATTATACAACACAAATAAATATTTAAGTCGAAAGTTTGAAACTATAATTATAAAGAAAGTTTGCAATTTATATTGTGGGATGGGCGTGAAATATTAAATATGAATGTTGAATGAAATGTCTTTTTAATTTATATTTGTATATGACGAAAATATTTTTATTTTTATTTTTATTTTTTATATAATTGAAAAAGAGTAAAAATGAGGGGAGAAAAAAAATAATGGCAAAATAGGAAGGGTATAAATTTAGGAGGTGAATAGAGTGAGTAAATAATTTTATGGAAATTTCGCACATTTTAGGAGGTTGATGCATCAATTTTTATCATTAATTATAATTTTAATCACTAAAATATCATTTAGGGAAGCTGATGTGGATGCTCTTAGATATTATATATGGTATAGATAGATTATAACTGTGTATTTATGTTCTTCATAGGATTTCATTTCTAAATTTCTCTGTGATTATATTTGTTTACTTAATATTTAATTATATTACGACAAAAATAGTGATAATTTCATAAACATGAATCATGATTCGATGGCTTATTGTGTAATTTTTTTAGATGATTTAATTGGCCAAACAAGATTAATATTTTTTTAATAAAACGAATAATTTGGAAAGATCAAGAATAGCAAAACAATATTGCATTGTGTATTTTGAATTAGTTGATATTCCAGCTAATATAATTATTATTTGATGTTCTACATACATTCTCAGTGTAATCTTGTATTTGTCTCAACAATTTTGTTGAATGTCATGTTTACTTTCATATGTTAGCGATTTATTAGCCCTCCTTGAAATTGATATAGTATTCATAAATGATTTACTTTCTCTTATGAATTCTTAATTTTAGGATTTATCTTTACATCATCAAATATTTAACATGGATGGAGTGTTGTATACTTGTACTGTATATCTCTTTGTACTTTATGAGTTTTATCATCTTTGTACCTATCTTGTGTTATTTATTTATATAATGGGGTACACATGACACATTCATGAAGAACACTTCAAAGGAAGACGTGACCACAATAATATCATTGGATATTTGTCATAATTGTGTACTAAGAGAGCGTTCTCCCAAAGTATGCAGATGGTGTTGTTGTCACTCAGACGATTGTTATGATAACGATGTTCGTTGTGCTTTCCAATGTAAGTTTGGGGCGAAGAATAACCAAACATCTTATGGAAGACAAAATTTATATTGAGAAATTACATAAATATGTGTAAATTTGAAAATTGTTAAATTGAAATATTAAACACATGAAATTTCAAATGATTTATGGTGTGTGATATGGAAAATATGATATTCTAATATAGACAACATTTAAAATCACATCAATATTCATGAACTCATCATTCCACATATTTATCGATAGATAAAAAAAATAAAGTTTGAACATAGGAATTACAACAATTAATACTGTGATTGCTTTAGTTCTCAACATTAGAATACATCACATATATAATGTGCAAGGATGGATTGGCGATTCTGTGAAAATGAAGCCAAATTTTGTTTTTACATTTTCTTGCTTTTAATAATTACTTGCTTTAAAATTGAATCTGCAATTATTTAACTTTCACTTTTAAACATAAATAACTACGATATAAATGCTTTCGGTAATTCTTTCCACTATATTGTTAACAAATTTTTATATATGAGAGTTTACATCACATATAATAGATTCAATTATTTTTCTTCAAGTATAATTTGAATTATATAAAATCACCTTTTTCTCTCCTCTTACATAATTTTAATTCATTATTTGTACTATAAAAAATATATTATAAAATTAATGGATTAATTTGTGAAGTTAGGCATGTAGGAAATAACTAATAACGAATAACGACTAAAGGTTGTTACTTATTCAATAAAGTAATACACTACTTTGTTAAAATAAATGCCATTATTATTTCTTTGGAAACCTCATGAGTTTTTTTTTCTATTTTATTACAAGAAGTATAAACTACTTAAAATATATCAAAACAATTTGACCATGTACCATCCAGTACATATAGTGAAAAGTAAAACAAAAAGAATTTCGCGGCCTTGTCTGATGAAACGTCGAATTCGGCGCTGCGGTGTCCTAACGCGTCGGCACGATGAATTCGTCGCAGCGTAGTAATTGTTGTTGAATCGAGGAGTCGTGCACCGATGTTCTTGAGAGGTTACAACTATCTTGCCCAGGCGCTGTGTATGGGGTGACTATGGTTCGTCGAGGCGCATCTGGGATACTTGATCGCATTGGTGATTAGCCGTCAGGCGCCACCGTGGAGCGTATTAAAGTAAAAGCAAAGGATTAATCATGTTTCAGTAACGGTTAAATCCTGGGAATGTAATTGAAGTTCTTACAACTTTTAGATGACTCTATTTTTTTTTAAGAAAAAATTAGCGATAAAAAGAAATATAATTATATATCTTAGATTAAATAGTATAACAAATAACAAATACTTGTACATAAATTGATTTTCTATGTTTTGGGTTACTCGTGTCTGTATGCTGGTGTAATAATCTACCGTGCACCACCATCTTCCTCAATCTCACTTTTCCTACGTTATCCCGATGTATATGAAATGTGCATTCGACGAATAGCGAAATAGCGGATCCTCGTTACAAAAGATAAAAATTTAATCTTTTAACAAATCCATTACTTTGAATACTATTTCAACATCACACAAATGGCTATATTACCAGAATCCCCAAAACCACCTCCCAAAACAACCACTACTACAAATCCAATTCACTTTTGGTTCCATTTCATAGTTTTAGCTTCACTAGTTACTCTTATATTCATCACATTAACTTATTTTTATCCTCAAGATCCCAAAACATGGTTCATTAATCTACCTACCCCACTAAGGCAACATTACTCTAGAGGAAGTATTTTAAAGGTCCAACTTGCCCCTAACCAATCCCAAGTTGGAGTCTTTTTTATTCAACAAGGTCCTAGAGAGTCTCAAGAAAAAACCCTTTTCATACATGGCCTTGGATGTAGCTCTTTTGCATTTTGGGAGGTTGTTAAGTTTTTGGGGGGAAAGAGTGTTCATGCTGTTGCTATTGATCTGCCCGGTTCGGGGTTTTCGGATAAGGTTGTGAGTGTTGTTGAGGATGTTGGGGAGAGTTATGGGGTTTTGGGGAGGGTTTGGGAGATATATGAGGAGATTAAGGAAAAAGGGATGTTTTCGGGGTTTGATGAGTTGATTGAGAATGGGTATGTTGATCAGGAGAGGAAGGTTCGGGTTTCGCGTAGGGAGAGAGTTAGGAGTATTGAATTGGGGAGTGAAGAGATGGGGAGAGTGTTGGGGCAAGTGATTGATGGTATGAGATTGGGACCTGTGGATTTGGTGTTGCATGATTCTGCAATGATGTTGAGTGCAAATTGGATTTCGAAGAATTTAGAATTTGTTAGGAGTGTTGTGATTCTTGATGGCGGAAATGATAGACCAGCGTTGCCTCTCTGGGCACTGGAAATGCTGGGAGTTAGGGAGATTGTTTTGGGGTCTAGGTTTGCGTTTGAGAGGGTTATTAGAGCGTGTTGTGTTAAATCAGGGGGTGGAGTTGATGTTGAGACTCATAGGATTCTTTTGAAAGGTCGGGAGGGGAGGAATGCAGTCGTTGGGATGGCAAAAAAGTTGAATAGTAGTTTTGACATAGCCGAATGGGCTGCTTTAGATGGTGTGAAAAGTTTTCCTATGCAGGTCATTTGGTCGACTGGCTGCTCTCAGGAATGGAGCGATCAGGGACGCCAAATTGCAAAAGCACTTCCACAGGCAGTGTTTGATACACATACTGGTGGGCGATGGCCTCAGGTGAGGAAATGGATGAGTTGTTTTGTCATAATATATGATAGTCAGTAACAAGTTAGCAAAATGACAATTCATTTCCTGGTATATTTTTCTATGAGTGGTTCCATACAATAATTAGTACTTCATATAAATGCCTATTTTTGTGCATCCCTTTTACATAATATATGCTTCTGTAGTGCAACAAGCCAAAATAAGTCGTCTATGCATAGCTCGTTCTACATTGTACCCATAGTTAAATAGTTTCACTCAACTGGTGTAGTGGTGTACTAGTTGAATTTGAGTACGTTATAGTTTCATAACCTCCTTAGCAGTATCGACATTAGCAATGATTTGGTGAGGGAAGTGCAGGGTTAACCTCTTTGCCTAATATTGAATCCTGCTTCTGTGTTGACTATGTAATGAGAATTGTATTGACTATGTAATGAGTATTGTATGTGCTTCTGGCTATAGTGGTGATCTTAATTTTCATTAGAATGCTGTGTGTTGCCACTTATATATGATGCCCTATCTAATGATCACAACAGACAAAAACTAACATCATGGATTGCTTTGCATGTTTAATATAAACTCGTTCATCGTTATCTTTTTTTAGTTTCATCTACTAATATTGATGAGTTGTTGATATTAGGAACATAATGCCATTGAGATTGCGGAAAAAGTCCATCAGTTCATTTCCTCGTTACCTAAATCCAATAAGCAAGCCGAGGAAGAGGCAATACCCGAGCATAGGCACACATTGTTGGACGAAGCAAGAAACAATGGTCATGATCACCCTCATCATCACCATGACCACCATGGTCATGCTCATCCAGGTTATATGGATTCATACGGTTTTGGTGAGGGCCGTGAGGCTTGAGCCATCCAAAGCTCTGTTGATTGTTTGTAACATTCTGGAAGCTAACTTTTCTAATGAATTTGTTGTACAATCTTTAGTGAGGATTTAAGATTTTGAGTCGCAGTAGGTCTCCTTTATAATGGGCATACTACAGAGAAGTATATCTAGGTATTGTTTATTTACTATGTTCACAACTTGTTCTATACCATGATGGTCATCCGAAGCCTGCTGCGATGGTTGTAGAGACTAGAGAGGTCAATGGTATTTCTCATTGTTATGAGAAGTTTGATTGTTTTCATTAGTATGCTCATGCTGACCATGATAATATTGTCAGTTGATGTAACATACCAGAGCTGTGGTAGACTATTTTCCAAAATATATCATGTCTAGTGAACAAAACAATGATTTCTAAACTCTATTTCAAATCGAAATACCGTTGTAAAATGTATATGAAAAACAAACATAGAAAATATTGAATGTATAATTAGTTATATCCAAAGTGATGAATGTATTTATTTGACATAATTTGAATTATACAGGGTTATTCATTTGTTCCACTTATAATAAAAGTACAATAACATGATTTTATCTATTTATATAAATGTTTTTATAAGAACATGAAATTAGCTAGTTGTTCTAAATATTAATTAAGACAATTTATTTACGATTATTCTTATATGATTTTTTATTTTCTTTTTCTTTTTTTAGTGATAATCTTTGTTCACTTATTATTTAACTATGTTAGGACAAAAAAAGTTAGTGACAATCTCATAAACATGACTCATGATTTGATGATCTATAGTCTAAATTTTATTAGATTGTCGAAAGTCTTTAATGGTCACAACAAGAATATATTTTTTAATAAAATGAAGAACTTGCAAACATCTAGAAGACTAAAATAATATTGCATTGTATTTTTTGAATTAGTTGATATTCTAGTTACAAAAATATTATTTGATGTTCTAATTTATCGGTGTAATCATGTATTTATCTCAATAATTTTTTTGTTTGTTATATTCATTTTCGTATGTTGGTGATTTATCTCTCTTTGAAATGGATATAATATCCATAAATTTTTGTTTGACTCTTATGAATCCTTAATTCATGGGGTTTTCTTTAGAACATCAAATATTTAACATGCAAAGATGGAGTATTGTATATGTCTTTGTAATTTGTTATTTTCATTATACTATATTTATATCTATCTTATGTTACTGATTATTTATTAGGTATATCTGACACATTCATCAAAAACACCTCAAAAGAAAACATGAACTCAACAATATCTTTAGATCGTTGTAGCACATGTAGAGAAAAACTTCGTGAAGATGGACATTATGGATGATGTTATTGTCACTCAAATTATTGTTATTACTCGTCAATTCGTTATGGATTCAAATGTTTGTTTGGTGCGAAGACTAAACGAACATCTTATGGAAGACAAAATGTTTATTAAGAAATTACATATACATATACATGTGTATTGTTTAACATTATTAATATTTAATATTATTATCATGTATGCAATTGAAATATCATACACTTTTAACAATTCAAGTGATTTATGGTGTCTAATATGGTAGATATAATTTTCTAATTTACAAACATTTAAAATCACATCAATACTCATGAACCCATCATTCCATATTTTTGTTATGAGGAGTATAAACTACTTAAAACATATCAAAACAATTTGACCATGTGCCATCTGGTAAAACTATAATGAAGAGTGGAGAAAAGATTAGTCATGCTTCACTAATTGTAAAATTCTAGAATGTAATTGAAGTTCGTACAACTCTTAGATGACTAATATAGACAACTTCACTATAACATAAATTATACGGAGTACCATACTACGGAGTATTATATTTTTTAGGTTAATTAGTCGTTTGTATCATAAACTATACTTTTATTTTCAGGGGAAGAGGTGGAATAGGGTAGGGTGTGTCAAAAAAAAAGTATTAAAATTTTATTGTAATTATGTAAAAAAATTTAAATGTACCTTCTATACTTTAGTCTTTATAATTTAGTTTAGTGTTAGGAACAAAATAGTCATTTGAGTTTTTTAACTGAAAAAATGAATTTTAAATGTGAAAAAACAGGATGAGGGACAGTCGAGAAAAGATGAAAAGTACGTGGAACATCCACGAGAAAAGATAAAAAATACGAGCGAGTTTGAAAAAATTGCATAGTTAAATGAGAAGCTGGCCCAAAAATAAAAGCGTAGTTCGTAGAGATAAGCGGGTAATTAGTCTTTTTTTTTTTTTTTTATTTATACTCAAATATATATATTCCTTTAGGTAATGCTTGTATAGGAGAAAGTGAGAATTGAGGGGTCAAAACATAAATACCCATTTTTCAAAGGTACATCTCGTTATTGAGCTGTTATACACATCTCCAAACAGTGTTGGTTGGGGGTGAAATGACTATTTTGCTCCCCATTTTTAAGTGTAGTAATTGTTAAGTTATAATGAAGACACGTCATCTCCAATCACCCCCTTATCATCTAGCCCCAAACCAAATCGGACAAATAATTTGGGAAATTGGACAATTAATTTGGGAAAGTGGACAAATAATTTGAGAAATTGGACAAATAATTTGGGACATGGTCTGCTATTGCTGTAACGAAGAAGACGACGATCTCCTCAAACCCTTCACCTCCACCACCACCACCACCGGAGACTACGGCAGCGGAGTGATATCTCCGATGAACTCTCATTTCACAGCCCTAACATGCGCCGACACGTTGAGGAGCATAATGGAGAAGCTCCCAGTTGCTGACCTGGCACGTGCTTCGTGCGTGTGCAAGATATGGAGAGTGATTGGGTCCGATAAGGAGATGGTGAAGAGGGCGTTTGGAGCTCCATGGAAGCTTAAGGACGTGTTTGGTAACCCCACTTCTGGAAGCTTCTGGAGAGATTGCTCGCTTTCGAAATTCGCGATTTCGCATCGGCTTGTTAGGGGGGATTCTGTTGCTAGCTTGGCTGTCAAATACTCTGTACAGGTATTGGGGAAGGGGGATGGGTGTCCCAAAATGATTGTCCAGTTTGATTTTTCAATTGTCAAAATTAACTGGCTTTATGATCTTAATTGATATGTATAACTTTGATTTGAAGCGAAGTTATTGTATAGATAGTGAAGTAAAGTAGGCAATATTTTTGAAATGGAGGGAGTATGAGGGAAATAGTTGTGATATATGGGGGTTCGTCCCATATGATTGTCGAGTTTGATTTTCAATTGTTAAAATTTACGGACTTTACGACCTTAGTTGATATGCATAACTATTTTATCGAAGTTGTTGAAGTAAGTAGACAATATTTTTGAAATGGAGTGAATACTAGGAATTCGTCAATATTTTTAGCTTCTTTTTTTCAATGATATGAATTACAAATTGAGTTCTTATAGCTTAAATGCATAATTTGACTATCTAAATTAACAAACTTTTGTGGTCGTAATTGACACTCGAAACTGACTATGTATTGTTGCATTTGTAGAATGTGAAATTGATAAGATCGTGAAATTGTGAAATGTGAAATTGATGAAATCGTGAAATGTGAAATTGAGAGTTGAACCGCCATTTCTTATTTGTAGGTTATGGATATAAAACGCTTAAACAACATGATGAGTGATCATGGCATATATTCGAGAGACAGGTTGTTGATTCCTGTTAGCAACCCTGACATTCTCCTTGATGGTGCTTGCTACATAGAAGTAGATAGACACGCAAAAAGGGAGGTGGCAGTGGTGTATCTCGATGGTGGCCCTGATATAGAGCAGCTGAGTAGTATCTTCACTCGCTTAGCTTCGGATCATATATTGTAAATCAATCTCCCAAGACTTAAATCATTACTATAATCTACTGTGTGATGCTGTCTCAAAATCAACTTGAAAGTTCCAATACAGTAGTGGAAATTTGTTTAGTAATGTTTGATGTACTGAAATAAAAATCTGTATTACATCTTGCATGAAATTGTAAACATGCTACAAATACCAGAGTTTATGTAATAAATCCAAATATTCATGACTCAGATACATAAGCAAATTAACCTGGTGTTGTCACAATGAGAACACCATTAGCAACAATGGATTAAAAATAATTGTTGTGCAAAGCATTCATGTCCTCCGAGGTTGATCATCTCACTGGTATTGCTATGGTCTTCCCAAGTACAAACATAACAAACGAAAGCTCAATGAAGAAGATGGTGTTAACCAGAACTCGATCAAACAACCATCCGAAAATGGTAAATCCACCAGTGTTGGACTGTACATAAGCAACTGAAACAATGAGAAGTTCATAAATTAATCTTCTGCCCGGAAGATAGTGTTGATGTTGATGCAATAATGGCATTATTAATCAGCAGGAAAACTGAAAAGGAAAACCTCCATACCACCTTGTTCAATATTTAATAAATATATGGAGCAAAAAAGTTGAAGCAATTTGGTACTCACCAAAGGCTTGCCTCTTGTGATATGTTGACATAACAGAAGTAATTTGAGTATGATTAATTGTTGGGTAAGCCTGATTATCGAATGACTCCAAGTCACTTTCTGAACAACTTGCAAAAGATGATCCCATTGGATTTGCATCATTCAATATCCCACTGTTGTTAGCGGAAAAAGATAGAGGAGCATCTCCAGAGTTGCAAGTCACAAGGGCATGCCATCTACTAGCCACTGATCCCAGGCCTTGAGCTCTGTGTGATAGTTTTGCAGCAGCGGATAGGCAGAATACTAGACCAACTATCTGGACAATAGTCAAGACCTATATAAAGGGACCAAAGAGTAACATTATCATCATTACTCTACAGAACCATATCATGAAAGCAGTATTGTGAGAACTGCAAATGTGGAAGAAAAGGGCACGGTTTTAAATAGAAAAAGTATTAGGTGGTCCCCTATTTAATTACTACTCTTACTCCTAGAACTTATTTCCAACCCTCCTTAATTTAGAGTGATACCGTATCTTGCCCTGAACTGTTTGCCAACTTTAAGAATGAGCAATCAACAGGGTTAATAGGAAAACTATTGACATTTTAACCATATCCATTGAAACTGATACAAACGTGGGAACTGCAGTAGTGGAGAAATAATCGGAAAATCTGCGCTTCATCTTCAGATAAGTGAATTTGTCAGTCGCGATGTGTTCTTTCAATATAAACTGAAACATCTAAATCCTTTCTCCAAAGAGTTCTTCATTAGTTTTCAAAGAGCAATCTTCAGTAACAAACAAACAGTGAACCAGGAACCCAGGAAACGGTAGAATATCTGAAACATCAGCAGTTATAGTCATGCCTTCTGTCCTATGTGCACAACGCCACAACCTCACTCAATGGTTGACTAAGAGAAAAGTAACTGAAACCTCAATGCTAAGCAATTTAAGAGGATATTGGCATGGAAAAAATAGGTCTACTTGAGCTTACCATCATAATTGTACAAAAACATATTCAGCAACTACAACTAGTTTCTTCAAAGAGTCAACCTTTTTCCAATTCTTCCAATTGAGCAATTCATTGACTTAGGTGATACTAGGAAACTAAAAACTACACTTGTTTCCCTTACCAATTACCTCCTTAAACATTTAATAAAACTAAAAGAAATAACTTTCAAAACCGAATAATCAAAGATCACACTAAGCAATAAGCATTACAAACTAGATTGCAAAATGCTTGAACTAGAAACCTCAACTATTGATTATTGAATCTTTACTGTAACAACTAGTAAATCTAACAAACATCATAAATTTAATCAACCCCATAAAAACACAAAATCGAATACTACCTCCATCACAAAAAAAAAGATAATAAACTTTAATTTCCAGTTATCAAAATTAACAAAGTCTGTAGCTTTAATTGACACACATAGCTATGTAGATCAAAACTATCACGTTAATAGTAAAGTATACATATTTTCTATCAAATCTAGTGAAAAAAATAAAACTATACAACGTACAATCTTTAAAAAAAAATGAGCAACTAGTACAACAAAAACATAAAAAATTGGATTTTTTTTAACCCCTTACCTTAATCCTCTGCATATATTGTTCACGAAACTGAGAAACATAACCATGATGCCTATCAACAAACAACAACTTCCTCAACCCATATTTTCTGAGATTATGAGAGATACAAACAAGTGATATAGCAGCAGAAATTGCTTGAAAAACAGCAACTTGTAAGTCAAACGTTTGGATCTCAAACTTCTCACAATGAGAACAATGCAAGAAATTGGCTCTGAGTACAGGTAAAGCTATAGCTAGTGAAATAAACACGACCCATGATAGCAAAGTAGTGAAAATGGAGATTTGAAAAAACCCAAAAAAATTTAGGACAGTTTCGAGGATGTTTAAGGGTTGTTCTAGTACGACGTCGTTTTGGGGTTGTACGAGGTTGTGCTTACTGTCTTGGTCGTCTATGAGAGGAGCTTGAGGAGTGGACATTGGAAGTGGACAACTATTTTGGGACATAAAATGAGTTTTTTGGTCAAGAAATGAGAGCTTTTGAGCTTTTATTACAGTATAGGATGTGAAAGATGAGATGTTGAAAAGGGAAAACTATTTTGGGACGACAATAAAGGAGAGAGTTTTTTGTAAGAAAAGGACAGGTTTTGAAACTCAAGAGTGTGGAATGTGAAAGAGGTGATATTGAAAAGGAGTTGAAAAGTGACAACTATTTTGGGACAAAAAGGAGAGTTTTTGGGTTAAAAAATGAGAGCTTTTGAGTTTTACAATGTGGAAGAGGATATATTGAAAAAGTGACAACAATTTTGGGACGAAAAGAGTAGGACTAAAAGTTGATCAATGAAATGACTATTTTGCCCCTACTAAAACTTCCTCACCACTACGATTACAAATAAGGGGGTTAAAATAGTAATTTCAAATGGAGAGTTTTAGAGTGAAAAAATAAGAGCTTTTGAATTTTAGTTATAGTGTGGAATGTGAAAGAGGAGACATTGGAAGGAGACAAGAAGTTGGGCGAGTATTGTGGATTTGTGGTATGGGATAGATTAGTTTTCTGACACGAATAAAAGGTGTTCAAATGTTATTGGCAGATGCATTAATGCACATACATGAACAAATTAGTGTAGATATAAGAATCAAATATCGCTCTGCTCCTGTACAGCTGTTTGCCACTCAAATAAGCCTGCAGACTTCACAAGCAGCTCTGCCTGAGGTGGGCACATCCCGATTTATCCTCCTCTCTCGTTGGTTTATGACCAGCAGTGCGCCTAAAATGCCATGAGCATCATTTTTTTTAAGAATCAAATATTGCAATATCTAAAATTTCGCATATAGCATTATTACGGAAAGTTTCCCAAAGAGGCCAATATGTCTTGCCCATCGCTCGTTTTTATAAGTAATTTGAAATAAAAAATTGGACTAGAAACATAAGTAAAAGGGAACGGAGTTAATAATACTTTGACCAACTAAAACACATTACTTAATTTACTTTCTATGTAACTCCAACCTCATGGACAAAATGTCATAGATCCTTAATATTGTTCAACAAATGATGATATACCTTCGTAAAGAATGTAATTATGTTTAGATTCTTATAATTATATTAATATTTCACATTATATGTAATTAATAATTTATATTTTTAGTGTAAAAAAGAAATTGATATATTCAATTAAATTTTGAAGTTTGAAATAATGTATTGATCGTATTTTGTTTTAAAAATAAGTTGAGTATTTATTGATTGGATTCTAGATATGGTAAATGAGATTTTGTTGTGGCTGGGCTAGTTCATACATGGTTAACCAGACTTGGACTGCGTTCAGCCTAACCCACCTAATTGCTGATAGAAAGTTTTGGACAAGAATTAATATTGTCAAGAAGATTGGGTTTAAATTTTATTCACTCACCAGTTACAAATCCTTTTTGATAAAATTTGTCTGCAACGGATTATTTTCGGCCTAATTCGATCACAGATAAGATGAGAAGAATTACATTCAAGTATAAAGTATTCAAGCCAATTATCTACCCAAAAAAAAATATTATTCAAGTCAATTTAGTACTATATTTTGAATTTTGATGGTCCAGTCGTATTTGCAATTTTTAACGAAAGTTATCGATGTTAGTTAACATTATTATCACAATCGTATTGGCAACTCTTAACTTTAACGTGAATTGATTAATTAGTTTGGTGTCTAGAGTCTAGAATTGTCTGCATGAATTCAGTAACCAAAAATAGGTACTACACCTAATAACACCACTATTGTACATTAATTTCAACTCTAATAATCTTTTAACGATTGATAAACCTCATACAGTCGGTCATATTCCGTATTCAATGAACAATAAAATAATTTTACGGTCTTTCGCACTAGAGTTTATACTCCGTATATATTTTTGTAATGGTTCCGAAAATTAATTTATTCCAAATATAAAAAATAGGCTAATTAGTCATTTATCCCTTTCAACTACGCTTTTTATTTTCACTCCGCTTCATAAACCATGCAATCTTTTCTGCACTCGGCCCCTCAGATTTTCTATCTTTCTGCAGAGTGCCCCCCATACTTTCCATCTTTTCTCGACCGTCTCTCATTCCATTTTTCACATTTAAAATTCATTTTTTCAGCTAATTATAATATTTTACATAATTACAATAAAACTCCACCACTTTATTTTTTGACACACCCTACCAACATTCCTCCTTAACTTTACTAACCAAAATGTTTTCTGACACGCCTCATCCTACCCTTTACCCCACCCCCTCCTCCTCAACTTTTCCCTCAAAAGAAAAATGGTGTGGGTTTTATTGATATACACCAATCATTAAATCAAGTATATATATTCTTTACTCAAGCGGTTGTCGGGATAAATTTTTGCTTAAATGAAACTTCAGTAGTTAAATAAACATAAGTGGTATACGCTCAGGTCATGATCCGTGCTTAAGGAAGTTCATCTTTAAGGTGCTTATAGTGTATATATGTATACTCAAATAATTATATTTTGAGTACACTTATACTCTAAAAACTGTTAAAACACTTTTACACTATATACATAAGCTTTTTAGAGTATATGTATATTTAAATAATTATATTTTGAATACACTTATATTCTAAAAATTGTTAAATAATTTTACACCTATATATATAATCTTTTCCAGAGTATATATGTGTATTTAAATAGTTATATTTTGAGTAACCATGTAACTTAAGCAGCTTAAGCAGGTAATAATTTAAGCTTAGTCCGTGTATCCATACGTCTAGATATTTGAAAATTTTCAATAGAATATTGATTGAAACATATGTTTGTGATATAATCAATAATATTCATTCAATAATATTGAAATTAAACAGATAGTCATGTGATCCAATTACATTTGGTTTAACATTCAGATTAAAAGTCAATAATTGTTTTCTGAAAAATTAAATTCCGGAACATAAGAAATTTTCTACAATTTCGTTAGAGTAGGTGGAAGGTTTACGATTCTTAGCATGTATGGTAGTAGCAATGTGGCATACTTATCAGTAGATGTTTGGCAAAACGTACCCTATCCTAGTTGAATTTAATCTATGTATTGTCATTGGTAAACTTATTAGGTACGTTGCATGAGAAATTGAGAATGCACCAATAAATTCATTTATCTAGTCATTCTTTGGAATTGAATGTTCGCATCTACTACTCAGATGAAGACTTTAATGTTCTCATATCTAGACTAATGGTACTAACAAGTGCTGGCCATATTGTACTTTCTGCTTTTGGGCCAATGGCACAGAGCTAAAGAATTCATTCCCTAAATAGTGCATACCGTGGCGCGAATTCTACCCTAATTTAACCGCGTCGCTATAATTTAATTGTTTCATGTATTTTGGGGGTCAAAATTTAATTTTTAAAGAGTTTTGCGTATTATAAGCTTGTAAAGTTGGCTAGTTAGTGTATAAGGATTCTCATTTGTCCCTATCATTTATTAATTGTTTTAATTTGTAGAGTTTGTCATTCTAGATTAAAGATTTTAAGCAGTAGCAGACAGTTCAATATTTTAAGATACTAATAAATATTTTTATATATTAACTTTGAGTAAAATTAATATGGGTTTTATTATGTTTATTATCTTCTAAGTATTTATTATAAAATATCTAACAATTTTTTTTTACTATACATTAAATATATCAATCATATATATATAAATAAATTAAAAAAGTACATTACATAATACTCCCTCCATTTTTTATAGTTGCCGTTTTAGCAAAAAAAATTGTTTTTTTATAGTTGTCATTTTAGCATAATAAATAATATTTTTACATTTTCAATGTACTTTTTGACTACTTCTTCTCTTGAAATAAACAACCAACCAATCATATTATTTTAATTGATTGTCACTCTACATTTTCAATGGACTTTTTGACTATTTTTTCATTTTCTTAATCTATGTGCAAAGTGTTAAAACGACAACTAGAGATATTTTTAATGTACAGTAAAAAAAAAATATTTTTCTCAATCTATGTTCTTAATCAATGCACTATTTGTTTATATATATATGATTGATATATTTAATGTATAGTAAAAAAATTATTGAATATTTTATAATAAATATAGAGGATAATAAACTTATAATAAAATATATTAATTTTACTCAAAGTTAATATATAAAAATATTTTAAAATAATATTATATTAATTATCTTAAAATATTTAATTTTAATATATACCTTAAAATCTTAATCTAGAGATATTTTTCAAATATTACAAATTAAAGTAATTAATATTAAAGCGGCACTCAAACGTAGATCCATTTCACCAATGCGATCATTTCTGCAACTTTACAACTTATAAAACACAAAACAATACTCAAAACTCTTAAAAATTGAAATTTAACTCCAAAAATGGACACCAATCGCCGAAGAACGTTAAATTTTCACGGAAACGTTAAATTAGGGACTAAATGCGCACACGGTGTACACTATCTAGAGTCTAGGACCATTATCGCTACCGCCACAATTAATCGGCATTTAAATATAACTCAATTATTGCACTTACTGAAACTATTGCTGCAATTGACTCTCTCATATCTATATCAACTAATACATCATACAGTATGTTGAATACTAATCAATGACTAGGACGAGAAAAAATGAATGTAAAGTTGGATCAAAACTCCAATTTGCACACGGCATGTCAAAATCGATTGGACCACTCTTAGCAATTGAATCAATAAATTAATTAAAGGTGCAAGATAAGAATATATAGTTCGTTGAAGTTATAATAGATTGATTTGTTTTTCTTTTAATGTTATCAGGAAAAGCAAATGCATTGTAACGTGCAAATTAGGAGTGATTGTAAGTTGTAACGTGCAATTAGGAGTGAGTTTAGCTCGAGCTTAAGAAATTTAGTTCATTTTGGTGAATAATTCTAGCTAAGAATAATATGTAGTTCCTATGAGGTGTATTGATGTGAGTGGATGGAGAATGAGACATAAAAAAATATGTTTGATGTAATATCTATAAAAAATTGAGCTCAAAACATAACCGATCTAACATTCAAAATTAAAAATCTTTTAAGAAAGTGAAAAAGTATTTTGTGTTTCTTCTTCGAGTAGTTACATATATTAGCCAAACACGCATCATCAAGCAATGTATCTGATCATGGAAAAATTCTTCAAATTCACCACAAGCATGATAATGTAGTGGAATGCTATTAGTCCATTCACATAAGGATATATCACATTATCAAATGTCGCAACTATCTTTTACATTCCACAATTTGAGATATTTCCTAAAACAATTCACTTTGATTTTTCCTCTATATATTTAGTGTCCAAATAAAGCAAATCTAAGTATTTATAGATGCAACAAAACTGTTAAGGTAATAAATATTTCCATCTCAATTTAATTGATCATCTATCAAACCTTCGTTTACGGCAATCATCGCTTAATTTTCAATCTAAACTTTTATATTGGAATTAAAAATTGTATCTTAATATTCTGATTTTCATTGGTTAATATTTTTCTCTCTCATTGAAAATTATAAATCAATTATTATCTTAATACTAGGGATGTTTTCGGTTCGGTTCTGTCGGTTTTTTCTGATTTTTTTTTGTGTGAAACCGACTCTATCGGTTTTCTAAATACACAAACCATTTCGGTTCAAAATTAATTCGTTTGATCGGTTCGGTTAAGGTCGGTTTTCATGCGGTTTCGGTTCGGTTCGGTCGGTTTTTCGGTTTTATTAACAACAATATAATATAAAAGGTTCATGATTTCAAATTAGAATAAAATATACATAAATTTCAACCACATACACCAATACATGACATAATTGTAGATAGTCGTTTCAAACAGAATGTTTACTAGCATATTACTAATAGACTATTCAAATACATGCACAATAATGTCGACGACCAATAGTCCTACATGACATCCGACTCAAACTCCACAAGGATGTCTTGAGTTCTAATTTCTAGAACTTACTCTAACCTGTGATTTTATTATTCAGAGCACTCATTCTAACCGCCTTTATTAGAAATTTTTATATTCGGAATTTTTACTACCATGTAATCGTACTTTCATCGTTAATTTACAAAAATACATGTACAATAATGATATAGATCCAAAAACACATTAGTGTAGTTTATTAGGTATTGTGCTGTTTCAGACAAGAATAAGATTTTCTGACTTCTTTGGACCACAACTTTTGACTTTGGACTTTATTTGGACTTTGAACTTTACATTATTAGGTACATTTTAGTTAATACGTACCATTTTCTCTCAAAAAAATTTAGTAATGTCAATTATAGTTAATCTGTACCAATTTATTTAACGAATTTTGGTACACATTCTAATTAATTGCATAGAATAATTTTGATACTCTTTTTTTGAATTTTTCAATTATACCATTAAATGATACATTTTAATGACATGTACTCATTTTTACATCAAATTATGTACCTATGGTGATTAATGAACATTAATTGCCATTATCATTAATGAACCGTAACCATTCTCATTAAAAGTAGTATAATAATTTTTTAAACTTAAAATTTAAATGAAAAATTTAAAAATGTCATAAATATAAATATTTTAAACAAAGTATATATATAATCTGGCTCACTGGTCATTGCCCGGTTTATGCTAAACCGAAACCCATAAATTTTTGTCGGTATGATTTTTTTACCATTTCGTTCGTTTCATTTTTTCAACCAAATAAAAATCTGGGTTTTGTCGGCTGCTTTTTTCGGTTTGAACCGAACCGAAAATATCCCTACTTAATACAATACTTTTGAGCTACATGATCAATTAAATTGAGATGGATGGAATATTATACTAAATTAAATATTGTACGGAGAATAAGATTAGTAGTTTATTAGCGTAGGCATTTGTTATACACCTGTCTCAAATTCTTTATACCCCGGTCTAAAATCTATCGAAAAGTAGACAAATATAGCCTCTATTTATTTTAACTAGCAAAGGAGACGTGCGATGCACGTCATACAATTGATGTCTCAAATATTTGAGATAATTTTTATGTTTATTTTCAAATCATTCGAAAACCGTGTAAACTTGCACTCCTTCATATTTTTTTTTAATTAATGTTTTATTTTTTGAAGGTATACTTTGATCATGAATAACTCTTTAAATATACTATGAAAAATTACAATAGAATACGATGATTATAATTTTTTTTAAATCAATAGTATCAATTTTATAGCACGATCGGGTTCTTTTTTTTGTGAATAATAAATGTTTTTGTATACATTTTATTTCAATCATTTTAATTTATGGTAATATTACTTAAATTATTAATATATATTCTTAATACATATTCAACAAAAATAATAATTTTTATAAACTTAAATATTATATTAATAATACTTTTAGTAAAACATAAATTTAATAATAAGATTAACATTTAAAATTATATTATTTAAATAATCAATCAAATACAATTATACTTAGCTTGAGGAAGGGATAACTAGTTCCAACAAACACATTATCTATAATGATAATATTAAAAAAATAATTTTGGTACTCCAATTTGTTCATAATGAAACTTTGTTTGTAGGAAAAGGTTAAAATATTTAAAATATTATTATATATATATTTCACAATTCAATATCGCCTTAAGAATATAATTACGACTCAATTTAATAACTAATTTAATATAGAACTACCACAATTTTAATTTATCATGTTGTAGAAAGATTTATATTCAACCATTTTATTTATATTGTAAATTTCTCTATGATAATATCATAAAAAGTTTTACAACTCGAACCGATCAAGTGACATAATATTATTAAAAGACCACATATTGTCAAAATGACCCGACCTAGATTGGCATAACTACTTTTAAATTATATATTCAACCCTAACACTTATTTTGAGTAGTAATTTTTCAAATACATATAGTTAATTTTTATGGCAATTTTGTTTGTAGTGACTTTCAAATTATATGGAGTAGAATAGGTTATTATTGATATGGTTTTACATATACTTATGAAAATAAAATTTTATTGTTTATGTATTATTGATATGTTATTATAATTTTATATTCTTTATTCTTTTTCAAAGAGGTCAATAATGGATATTCACTTAAATTCTTCATATTTTAGTAAGACAAGAAGTGTACTTTCACTACATTGTACTTCACTATTTTTTATTTAATGAGATTAATAAAAATAATTATTTGATAAGTTTAAATAAATACTTATTAAACTAATTTAATAAAAGTTTTATTGAATATGTATCCATCATGATCACAAAAAATATTGCTTTGATATTGAAGGATCAATCTTCTGTTGGTGCTGGCGCGTGGTGTTGGAAGTCACAACAATAATTGAATTTTGAAACCTAATTGACCATTTTTGGTTGGCCCTGATTAGTTGTAGTCAAACTTCATTATAACCTCCATACTTCTTAAATAATGAAAAAACTAGCTAAAAATAATTTTTCAAGAACTAGGTGGTGCCATTACTATTGTTATATTTTTAATATTACTACTCGCTTTATATGAAAAATATGGTTTATATGAAAAGTATTATTTTAATTTGAAATTTGATGATTGACTGCTTGTATCTCGACACAATTATATTGTAACGACCCGCCCCAGGTCGGCCGCCTGTTAAGGTCATCAACAACCTGTACACCAGAGTCACCGATCGATGGATAACAACATAAAAAGACTTCATTTGACATTAATAATAATAAAAACACTTCGTCTACCGCGGCGAACTAACAACATATACAATAAAATAACGAACAACATGATACACATCCAATCTTAATGATAAACTCAAAGATACACAAGAAATCCAAAATACAACATGTGGAAACGACCGACGAGGAAATCCTATGCCACCACCGCCTCATCTATGATCTTCAATCAAATTTATCAAGGCCTTCTCGACAACCTCACTGGACAACCCCTTTAGAACCTAGGCATAAACTACCATAGAGAATAGAGTCGCCTACTACTGAAAGTGAATACAAATACTACGTGACTTTGATCCCATCACATTATTATTCATACTTATATATACATATCCTTATACATTAATCAGTTACACAATAAGTTATCGCTCACAAATCACATAGAGTTCTCTCACAATATCACATAATTTTTATAACCACAACAAAGATATTCATTTAAGGAAAACAACTTCAAGACACAAAGCTTCATCAAAACGATAATCCACCTCCACAAATAATACACACAATGAGAACCCAATTTCAAATAATACACACATGAGGAATCCAATCTAAATAATACACATACGAGGAATCCAATCTCCAAATAATACACATATGAGGAATCCACCTCCAAATAATACACATACGAGGAATCCACTCCAAATAATATACATATTATGTAATCCACTTCCACAAATAATACACATTGAGGAATCCACCTCCACATAATCAGATGAGGCCTCCACCTCCATCCTCCCGACCGAGGCTACACCCCTCAATGTGCATATCACACCAAACCTCCCGAATCCACGTGGCTACCCACAATATGCACACTACACCAAACCTCCCGGTTGGGGTCACCACCGCTCCGCAAATAACACATAAAGCAATCAAGCACATCTCGCATACCACACACACACACAAAGACGTGAGCCACACACAAAGACACAGCCACACACAATTTCATAACATGAATTATATCCAAAACTATCTCTCATAATGTAACTCATAATCTCAATTATGTCATAACATACTATAATCATAGTTATCTCATAATGTCAATCAAATCTCGTTTATTCTATAATATGCATCATAAATCACAATTTACACATAATATCAATCATAGTTACACAATACACATATCGTAATAGTCTCAAACAACACATGCAATATATACAACATAATATATATGAAAGGTCCCCATCGTGAGATTTGTACTCACCTCGCGCCCAAAAGCAGTAATGACGACTCTAGGCAGTCCTCGTGCTAGATCCAGGCTCAACTCCTATTCAAAGAAATTATACATTATCACACATTCCGTAGAATAATCTCTCTTAACATCTATATATACCCCGAGTGTTATACCACGTCTCACGATTCAAATTTACAACTCTAGCAATCATCATATCCCCAAGATCGATATACCCTTTTAACATTCCAACATAACTACATTCTCAATATTCGGTCATTACATTATTACCCCCAACAATAACACTTTAAGTACATTTTAACCAATCCAACAATCAATTGACAACTAATTAATCCATTAAATACAACCTCCAATTCAATCGCTAAATGCTATGCGAACTTTCCCCAAACTTTCAACCCAATTCTACCTATCCATATCCAAACCAATAATTCAATACCCAAAACAACTATATTAAAGTCCTTTAACCTCATATTACAATTTAAAGTTAATTTAATAAAAGTCAATAAAAGTCAACTCTTAATTTACACCACTTTCTAACCTCAATAATCACTCAAAATCACCGCTAATCCCCTCACCGATACTCAGATAACATTTCTATACCATAATATATCCAAGATCTAAAAGTCAACAAATCCAAGAAAATTCAACTTTAAAAAACTCAAGAAATATCCCAGCATCTCGGATCTTTCTTACCTAGATGTGATGAGGATGATGAGGAGAAGAGAATCACAACTTTGTTCTCAAGGCGAAGCCACAATCGATGAGTTTAAATGGAAGAAAATTCTTTGAGGGGATGGGAATCGAGATTCGGCCATGAGGAGCAGGTAAAGAGAATGAGTTTGTGTTTGGATAATGATGAAGATGATGATAAGGATTGTGAGATTTTTAAAATGGCTTAAGGCCCCGTTTGGTTCGGTTTATTTCTCCACTTTTCGTACTTAAATTTCAATGAAACCGATTCCAAATGTAAAGTTTTCCATAACATAAACTACTACTCATATAATACAAGTCTCGTACATCGATTTATTCAAATCATTTATACTATCACCGGGTCCCACCACAAACCGAAATATACCACCAACCGACCGTTTTGTTAAATTCTCCACTACTCAACTTCGAAATTTTAAATTTCACCCGAATACTCCACCGAGAAACTTATATACTATCAACATAATATTAGTAAGAAAAACGGGTTATTTCATTCTACCTATCTTTATAAAAATTTCGCCCTCGAAATTTACTTTTAAGACCATTTTCTTATCATCCCCTCGCCTTTCAATGTGCTCTATTACTTAATATCATGACATTTTGTCACCAATCATATTTTCCCAACATAGACATTGGCTTCAGAGATCGCGCATCGTCACATTATATTCTAACGCACTGAATATTACTTACTGCAACTGGATATTTCACAATCTAATCATATCATAATCATCGCACGTCATATAGCCCAACTACGATATACGTCCTCTCATATCCTACATTACACTCAACACTCCATCAACTCATATTTTATCATGTTATCAATATCGTAAATCCACCATCAATAATATTATTACTCAAAAATCAATATCCATATCATCGATATCACCAGATCCGCTCAATTCGTGTCATAATATCACCTCGTTGTTGACTATCAGATTCATTAATGTGCAAGTAAATTCTCTTATCAAAACCCCACTCATCAAATTGTTTATTACTGATTATCTTGGCATCCATATACAGTAAATACACCCAAGGTTCCCCAGCACACAACTAGCATACAATACATGACTGATAACCCCACCATTTCGTATTCTTGCTTATACCTCTTAAACACCACTTCATAGTATAGTTATATCCACCTTAACAAACTCAGACATATAATCTACCTGTATGTATATATATAAAGATCACATCGCCATTCAAAGAATACATTACCACCATGTTACTTCATATATGTTCATTTACCATTCTCATACCATCATGATTTCATCATCGTATAGACCAACATCGTGTCTTTCCCTTTGCACCTGTCATTTCATTTATATCAACACCATGTCATGCCATAACATCTCATAAAGTTATCATTATCTCAATTTCACCATAGCATATATACCCTAGGCTCACTGTTAACATCATATATTTCTAGTCTTACTACGATTTATCAACATCTGACTTCCCACAGGACAATTCCAACAACATGCATGTATATATCATCCATACTACAATGTTAACCGATCATTCACACCACCTGCTTGATAACCCTTTATCAGAACAACTTATTACTAGCTCCAATAGCTATCAATATCCCCCTTTTCACATAACTTCACCCCAATGTCTCATTTCAGAGTCAAATTGAAAATTTCAACCTACCATATTCCTCTTCACATCACACTTCATTCGGGGTTTCATACCGCTAGCATCGCTTAACGCTGGGCTTCTACCCAAACTTGTTAAGACATGAACAGTGCTCACTTCCTACCTTCCCTTAGACCTCCTTCTTCCGTATAGTACTTTATGAATCCAAATTCCTGTTCACTTAGCTATATTATAGTATTCACCCAATGCCATTCCTTCATTAATTTAACATCTCCGAAACTTATTCTCAATTGTAGTCATATCGAGTTCCATTCTTCCCTCAGAGTTCTTCATCACTTATTAGAGTCATTTTTCCTTTCCTCTCGTCTCATTTAGCAATATTTGAATTCAACATCTCCTCAATAGCTTCCGATGGTGCCATCCTAACACTGGCTTGGAACTTAGTATTACCGTGAGCAACTTTCCTCTTAATTAAATTATCACCTCTGTTAACTCAGTCTTATATATCCTCATTAGTGTGCTTATATACAATCCTCGCCCCTACATTCGCCATACAACCTAAAACCGACAAATGTAAGCATCCTAGCTCATCAAATCGATGCAAAACCCCACAAGCATCACCCTTCATACACAAAGAACACAGCCTAACGGCGAAGCAAATGGGGCTTGTCAAAAACTCCGCCTTTGCTCACTAACCACCACCATCACTACCCGATCAACCCTAAACCAAATTGGACAAATAATTTGAGAAATTGGATAATTAATTTGGGGAAAGTGGACAAATAATTTGAGAAATTGACAAATAATTTAGGACACGGTCCGCTAATTCTCAGAACGGCGAAGACGACGATCTCCTTAAACCCTCACCTCCACCATCACTACCACCACCACCACCGAGACCACGGCGGCGGAGTGATTTCAAGAATCTTTTGTACTTTTTCAAGAATCTTTGTAGTTTTGCTTATTTTACTCAAAAGGCGACATCTTTTTGTGCTTGCATGATCTGCATGCTTGGGGCGTTAAGTATGGGTTATCGAGGTTTATTGGTTTGTGAAATTTGAGAGGAATTGTTGAGGTTGAGGTTTTGCTTGATAATTTAGTTGTTTAAGCGGCTTATGGTGGTAGCCACAGACGTGTGGACGTGGAAGTGGCCAAGAAGGGTAAGTGCGGGGCGAGGCCGCGTAGTGGGGGCCAAAGCAACAATATACACTTTTTAGCAAAACGACACTCTTTGCCCTTAATGAAACTTCCTAACTACTACACTTGCAAATGAGGCAAAATAAATATTTCACGCCTCTATAATTTAGTGTTGTGACAAAATAAATGGCCTTTTATTGCGACTCAATGTATATTTTATGGGTAATATAGTTATTTCAATTAACGAAAATTAAAGCGCATTGAGCCGCAGTGTGTATGCACACTAAAAAAAGCATTATGCCCCGCCTGATTAAGCCAGTGAAAGGCCCGTGACACCAAAATAGTACAGTACCACATAATACCAAAACCATAAGATAAGGCCTTTCTGCCAAAAAAGCCTAATAATAATAATGGTAGATAATAACTTGAGAAACTATCACGGATTAATAATTTTCACGTATAAGTCATTATTATACCAACAAAAACCTATCCTAAATTCCTAATGAATACCCATTATTCCATTAATGGCCAAAAGTAGTCACTGGTACGGTATAATCAAACAGGTAGTCAGCATCAACATTCTTCATCTTTGCCTATAAAGTAAATGCCACACCAATCACCAAAAGACCATCATCCTTGTCATTTTGTTCATATACATAATACATTAATCGAATTGCCAAAAAAACCCAACATTTTAGTGTAAGATTATTGAACAATATGTTTCAGAAAATCATAGACTCAATCAGAGGCGATGATGAAGAAGAGAAGAAGAAGATAAAAGGCAGAGTCGTGTTAATGAAAAAGAATGTATTGGACCTTAATGATTTTAGTGCCTCCATTCTTGATACACTTCATGAGTTGGTTGGGAAAACAGTCTCTCTGCAACTAATCAGTTCCACCCATGCTCATCCATGTAAGTATTTATTACACATTTACACTGTTAATTTGTTGAAACATCTAATGTGGAACATGTTCTTTTGTGTTTGTCAAGTGGTGAAATCGAATGAGGGACGAGTTAGTGAAGTAACTATTTACTATGATAGTCATACAAATAGTAACTAATCAAACAAAAGTTCCTCAACATAAGGTAGTACCTTACCCATGTTATTGAGCCTATACGAGAAATCATGACTCTCAATCGGCTAGCTTGATTTGAGCCTTCCTTTTAAACCACTTTAATACTCTAGATTATGTCAATTGGCGCTGACTCGAACCTACACCACGAAAGCGCTTGCGCTACGCAAGGCTTAACACTCAGTTCTTTATCACTGAATCTACGCCCGAATTACTATTATGATTATCGTGTTTTTATCAACGTTGGGTACCTCTATTATTTTGATTATTTTAGGTATTTGCATATACTCTCTTAAGAATTTCATGTATTTACCATGTTGGGTAGCCCTGTAAAAAAATTCACCTTTTTTATTGGGATAGTCGACTAGTCAAGTATCATCTTTCAGACTTCGAATCCATGCAATGACATGTGTCAAACTTAATATATCGCATTTCGACTTCGAGTCCATTTAGAATGATATATATATATATATATATATATTATGCTATATATATATATATATATATATATATATATATATATATAATTAAGTGTGCGTGTAATATTAATTTTGACTATTAAAATTAAACTAAACAATATTTTTTGAATGTCGGTGGACGGTACGAATTGAGGGGGGGCGAAACCATTATTTCTATTTAGAGGGATTTTTTTTCATTATTCAAGGGTCAATTGATATATTTTATCTAAAAATTATTTATATTTAAAGTTAATAAATTTTAAATATTTTCAAAATTTAGTGTCGTTGTTTCCTCTTCTGCTTTTCTCCACCGACAAAGTAAATATTTGTGTTCCGTTGAAGCTCTGCATTTCCGGTTCCACCACTAATAATAGTGGCAAGCCAACCTGATTGTACATGATTATGATTTTTTGTTATCATTACCTGGAATCTTCAGCTAGCATGGTCTCTTGGTTATTGATGTATCTTTATCAGAGAAATGTCTTAGCTTATCCCTTTCGAGATACTGTATTACCTTAACGATTGTGTCGATACTTAGCTTAATGAAATAGTACTCCCCTGGCCTCCTCCTAAAAAGTAATGTACTTAAAATTTTAATGATTTATTTTACAATTCAAACTAAAATAATTATGTATATGTTGTACTCCATATAATATTTGATGAAATAAATATAAAAAACAAAGTCATTTGGGTCAATTAATTAAGTCACCAAAGTTTATTAATTGCTCCAATACAACATGCTCATCTTTGAAATTTTTAGGGACTATGCTCCAGATTAGAACAATAGAAAAATGTACTTTAATGATATAAATAATTTCAGTTAAATCATATCTATACTAATGACATTCAAATAATTTTTTTTTTTGTGTGTGCAATGGGTGGCTTTTTCATATATTCTAATCTCACCATGTGATTCAAAAGGGAACACCGAAAACTTTGAATAGTTTGGCTTTATCTCTTTATTCTTCTTTTGATGCTACAGTGTGACCATTCAATTAGGTAATCTCTTTTGTTATTCTTCTTTTCTCATGATAAATACGGAGTATTAATCATAAATGTACCATAAGAAATGTCATAGGATTGAACTAATACTTTGTTATTACGAAATATCTCACATCACTGTAATTACTTTAAATAATCGCATAAAAAATGAATTTAAGTATTAGTTACTATAGGCTAATTTCTTGCCTTTCGCCTTTTATACTACGATTTATTTTAATTGCCTTATAAAGCTTTCTCAGCTTGCCTTTACTGCTCCTAAAGTATTTATCTTGTTTGCCTTGCCTCCTAAACTATTTTTCTTGTCTCAAATGCCCCCTGAACCCCAATATTCACATTTAAATAAACATAAATTCATTATAAAATATGAAAGGACTACTTTATCCCTAAATATACTTCCTTAAACATTACACTTAAAAATAGGAGGAAATTTTGAAATATTTTAAAATAATTAATTAAAAAAAACCTTCCCCCACCCCATCCAACTTCATCTTCAACCTCAACATCCCCTCCCCCACATCCAACACTATTCAACCTGCCCCCACCCTACTCAAATCCCCCCACCATTGCCCCATTCTCCCAAAATCCGGCCACCACTACCCCATCCTCCTAAACACCCGGCACCACTCCCCCTTTCTCCCAAAATCATCTAACGCCTCCGAATCAATCAAATCAACAACCTATAAAATTGTCCCAATTTAAAGCCACTTTCACTAAGTCAACCCCCCTCGCCTTTCCTTCTCCAACATCATCACCGGTCAACCAAATCATCGGTCAACTCCTTTTTCTCCTCTCAATCTCTGTTATATTTGTTCGGTGTCAACAAATCTGACTACTTTGATGCAAGGTCCCTGTAATGGTGTATAGTTAATTTGAAGATTAAGACTTCACAATTTATGCATTAAAAATTAATTGTTGAATTTAATTGGTGGGTATATTTATGAGATTTATTATTGATTTTTTTAATCGACATGGCGGGGCAAATGAGGTCAAGCGGGGAGTGGTCGAGGTCAGTGAGCAGTGTGGGAACAGCTGGGGCAGTAGGCAACAGGATTGTAGGGGCTGGGTAATGAGTAGGCGGCAGCTGGAGGGTAAGTGGGTCATGGGAAGTGGTCAAGCAGCCAAGCAGCTGGGGGTTTATTTTTATTTATTATAAAATATTCTTATATATTAAAGTATTTGAAAATGAACCCCTATTTTCAAATGTAATATTTAATGAAGTTGTAATTAAGGAAAAAATAGGTATTTCGTATTTTTAAGAAATGTATATATTGTTAAATGTGTAAAATTGGGTCCAGGAAACATTTGAGACAATAAAATAGTTTAGGAGCAAGTATGTTAAGAAAAGTATATGGGCAAAGACAAACCTCAGTGCATTGAAAATAAACGACAAGATAAAGGACAAATGACAAATTAGCCTTACTATATTCATTTTTATAAACATGAATCTTTTTGTTAGATCACTACACGTAAAAATAAAAAAATTAATCATAAAACATATGAGTTACGAAATCTTAAAATAATACGGAGTAACTTTCCAAAAATATTTTGAAACAATATACACTATAATAAAGAGCAAAAGTCAGAAACTCACTTATGTTTGTTTTCATTCCTCATTCACTTACTCAGTTTATTATATTTCATTCACTTACCGATTTAATTTTAATCGATCCCTTTTATCATTTACATCAATCGAATGTGAATTCAATAGTTAGTCAATTCATGTGGGAGGCACACAACTTTCTAGGGGTAAAATAGTAATTTTACATTTAAAAGAACTTCCTAAAAAACTTGGGGGATAATAACCAACCATAAAATTAATTTAGTACTTTCACAAAGCCCAAATTCTAGGAAAATTGATTGACTTAGAAGAAAAAAGTTGATAATGAAACCATTTATGATTTGAAGAACCTGACACTCTAAATCATCCAATTTTTCTTTTAAGTCAATTGATTTTTCAGAGTCAGATTTTGTAAAAATGCCCTAAATCGACTAGACTCGTTTATAATCCCCTAATTTTTTATTTTTAAAAAAGGTTTTAGATTTGAAATTTACCCCTAGAAAAGTCACAATTGATCGACAAACTAAGAGACTTCACAATGAGTCATCAAGAAGAAATGGACTAATCAAAATCGACTGTAGTAACAACTATAACAAACATGAAATGAGCGAATTTAATCGAAAGTAAACATGAATGGGAGGTTTATGCCTTTGAAATTTTTGTTTTTTTAAAGTTTTTTGATGTGAAATTACTATTTTATCCTTTGGGAAAGTCATGTGTCTCTCAAGAACTGCTGACTAACGGTTGACTTTACAACTGCTTTGTTTAAAAATGAATTTAATAAGAAACATAAGCGAGTGTTCCAAATTTTGCCCGTATAATAAATTTGGTAAAAATTTGGCAAAGAAGCAAAGGGAAGAGAGGAAGTCCAACATTTGATATCACATTTGATTATGATGAAGAATTAGGTTTTCCAGGAGCATTTTCCATTCAGAATTCTCACCATAGTGAATTCTTCCTCAAAACACTCACTCTTGATGATGTTCCTGGCCATGGCCCTGTCCATTTTGAATGTGACTCTTGGGTATATAATTCTCATAAATACAAAACCGACCGTATTTTCTTCTCAAATCAGGTACTTCCATAGTTCCATGTAATTGTCTCGGATTGTTGTATATATGCATGACACGTCAATTATAAAATGTTACGTATTTACGGAGTATTTTTATAACAACACATGTATTTGTGACACATATTGACATATGATAAGTATTTAGGACCAATAATTTATAATACTAAGTATATTTCAGACAGAGGCATATCTTCATACTCAACATTAATTGATATAATGCAGGCGTATCTTCCAAGTGAAACACCGGAACCACTTCGCATGCACAGGGAGGAAGAACTAGTGAAGTTGAGAGGTGAGGAGGAGGGGAGCAATCCTGGAGAGCTCCAGGAATGGGACAGGATTTATGATTATGCTTATTACAATGATTTGGGAGATCCTGATAAAAGCTCTGATTTAGCACGCCCTGTATTGGGAGGATCAAAAGAGTATCCTTACCCTCGCAGGGGAAGAACAGGAAGACCACCAACAGACTCAGGTTGGACATCTAAAGAGGGGAATAAATCGCCTGTTACACTTTGTGTGATACTCTATGTTATACTTCGTTAATTTTAGTCCTGGTTCCATCCCTGGTCATTAGTGGTTAGTCATTTACATTTCTAACATTTAATCATTGAGTCATAGATCCAAATTCGGAGGGTAGGATTCCATTGCTTAGGAGCTTAAACATATATGTTCCAAGAGACGAGCGGTTTGGACACTTGAAGTTGTCAGACTTCCTGGCTTTTGGGCTGAAATCCATTGCTCAGTTCCTCCTTCCAGAGTTGGAGTCTTTCTGTGATGCTACTCAAAATGAGTTTGACAGCTTCCAGGATGTGTTTGACATATATGAAGGAGGCCTAAAGCTTCCAAAAGGATCTTTATTTGATGATATCAAGGACAATATCCCTTTAGAGTTCCTGAAGCAACTTATTCAAACTGATGGTGAGGGATATTTCAAATATCCAATCCCTCAAGTTATCAAAGGTAGAGTTGAGATAAAATATAATCAACACCTGCTTTCTCCTTCAATTTTTTTCTATGTCAGTCTGACCTTAATTTCTGATATTGAATAATGGTGGTGGAGCAGAAGATAAGTCTGCATGGAGGACAGATGACGAATTCGGACGAGAAATGCTTGCTGGAGTCAACCCAGTACTTATCAGTCTCCTTCAAGTAAGTTCAAAAACGTTTTTGGTTTATATCAAAATTGCCCATGAATTGTTTCTCCTCTCACTAGCGCATGTCGGTTTCAAGAAATATACTGATCATACATCATTAACCTTCAGGACTTTCCTATTACTAGCAAGCTAGATCCTGGTGTTTATGGTAATCAGACTAGTACAATCACCACTGATCATGTAGAACCTCTTTTGGAAGGACTTACAACAGCTGAGGTAATTGACAAAGTTTAAACTCAAGTTCCCCTTAATTTTCAAGGAAACTTGCTTAAACCTGATTCTTCCATGGTATTGTTGACAGGCACTCAAATCTAACCAGTTTTTCATACTGAATCACCATGACACGCTTATGCCATACTTGAGGCGGATAAACTCGTCAACAAACACAAAGACATATGCATCAAGGACTGTTTTGTTCTTGAAAAAGGATGGAACATTGAAACCCCTTGTAATTGAATTAAGCTTGCCACATCCAGATGGAGATCAATTCGGTGCAGTAAGCAAAGTATACACTCCAGCGGAAAGTAGTGTCGAAGGAAGCATATGGCAATTAGCTAAAGCTTATGTAGCAGTAAATGACTCAGGCGTTCACCAGCTTATAAGTCACTGGTATGTTGCATCGGTGGAATTGGAAATTGTAGTTCTAACTTCTAACATTTGAGATATGGATCCATGATGGACAGTTGATATTGTGGATCAATTTTCTATCATGGACCCATATTGTCTTTACATTGCTTAAAATAGTGACAAATGTTCTTATTCATAAAGGTTGAACACTCACGCAGTCATCGAGCCATTTGTGATTGCGACAAATAGACAGTTGAGTGTGATTCACCCAATTCACAAGCTCCTCCAGCCTCACTATCGTGATACAATGAATGTAAATGCTTTTGCTCGACAAATTCTAATTAATGGAGGAGGAATTCTTGAGCTGACTGTTTTCCCTGCAAAGTACTCTATGGAGATGTCGTCCATCATTTACAAGGACTGGAACTTCCCTGACCAAGCACTTCCTGCTGATCTTATCAAGAGGCAAGTTACTAACCAAGTAAATGCTTACAACATAATAGTTTCTTGTTACAACATCTGGTGACATTTTTTACCTTGTCTATTCACTTCCAGGGGCATGGCTGTGGAGGACTCAAGTTCTCCTCATGGTGTGCGATTATTAATTGAGGACTACCCATACGCGGTTGATGGACTGGAAATCTGGGCTTCAATAAAGTCATGGGTGGAGGAATATTGCAATTTCTACTACAAAACAGATGAAATGGTTCAAAAAGATGTTGAACTCCAGTCCTGGTGGAAAGAACTAAGAGAAAAAGGGCATGGTGACAAGAAAGATGAACCCTGGTGGCCTAAAATGCAGTCTGTTAAAGAACTTATTGATTCATGCTCGATTATCATATGGGTTGCTTCAGCTCTTCATGCAGCAGTCAATTTCGGACAGTATCCTTATGCCGGATATCTTCCAAATCGCCCGACTCTTAGCCGTAGATTTATGCCTGAGCCAGGAACTCCAGAGTATGAAGAACTAAGGACTAATCCTGATGTAGCGTACCTGAGGACCATAACCGCGCAGCTTCAAACGCTTTTAGGCATTTCTATCATTGAGCTTTTGTCTAGACATGCTTCGGATACACAGTATTTAGGCCAGAGAGGAAGTCCTGATTGGACCAAAGATCCAGAACCTTTGGAAGCTTTTAACAAATTTTGCACGAAGTTGAATGCGATTGAGCAGAAAATAGTACAGATGAACAATGATAGCAGATGGAGAAACAGGTCTGGTCCTGTTAAGATTCCTTACACTTTGCTCTATCCTACAGGTGAGGCTGGCCTCACTGGTAAAGGAATTCCTAATAGTGTGTCTATATAGTCATACTTTTATCAGTTTCTGATCCTAATAGTGTGGTTGGATAGGGAAATACAACAGAAGAAATAGTTGAATAAGGGTGGAGTATTGTTTAGCATTTCCTCCATTCGAGAAAGAAGTCATTGAAATAATAATACCAAATTACGAACTACAAATTTTATTTAGTGCATTTAAGAATTATATATTATATAAACGAAGAAAAATAAATATATACAAATTTGTGGCATGAATAACTTAATTTTCAATAGAATGAATTTATAGTGGAATTTTATTTTTTAATAGTAAAAGACATAATTTTCAAAATTTTCTGATACAACCGCCTCTATACCTTTCCTAATTCTCCACTGACAACACTAGAGGTAAACTATGTTTTACTAATTTGTGCTCTTTATGTTTCCACATCTTTAGTTAGTACTAACTAACATATTACGTGCGTTGCACGTGGACAATTTTGTAGGGAAAAAATAAAAAAAATTATTTTTTGAGGTTTAGTTTATTAAAATACAAAAATAATTCATAATAATGATAAATTTATATATGTATTGGTTGGCTAAATAATATAATCATATATTTTTTTTATTGAAATTCAAATAATAATGATAAATATTAAATTTCATAGATTGCAGTCCTTGAATAGTAAATTATGAATAAATTTTTCATATTGGCATTAATTTATTTCAAAATTTAAACAGTGTCCTATTTATTTTTTTGAATTATATTTTTAATATTTGCAATATGTAAGTATTTCGCCTTATATCATTTTTAAATTCTTCCTCCATATATGTTGAAATTTACTATTTTCAATTTTCTTATAAAATACTCCATATTTAAAAAAAAAAATTTAACTTGTCGTAAAAGAATAATTTTGCAAACTTTTTCTTACATTACTATGAGGGGAGGTCTTTAATAACCAGCATTACTAATAATGTATAGGTCGGCATACGTTGAACTAATTTCACTTAACTTATATAATTCTAATTTTAAAATAGTGTCAATTATACATGGTGATGAAGTCTATACTTCATTATCAAAAAATAAAATATGACTTAATGTAAAAATAATCATTATAGAGTATACCTTGTGTTAAAATATGACACAGCTTTTCAATACGATTTAATTATCGATATATTTCCAAACTTCAAAGTCAGTTCATAACATACAACATGGTTATATCGCTTTATAACTATACTCCATACGAATTAATTGAAGATATATCAAATGTGTTTTAAATTGTCATAGTACTCTTTATATTTGGAGTTAAAAGAGAATTTTTTTTGTCTAAAAATATTTTTACCTTTTAATAGTAAAATTCATCAAATAAGTATTATGTATATGAAATTACACTCAATAAATAATATTATTTCATTCGAGAGTAATTGTATATGATTGTGTATCCAATTAAGAATTTATAAATATTATTACAAGTATGTGTAATATTAGAAATGAGTTAATTTTAAGATTTATAAATATTGGTATATAAAAATCACAGTAAATTTTAAGTAATTCTCATCGCTTAGTGTAAGTTAATATATAGTCTTAGATTTAATTATTTAAATGGATTATTTTAGTTAATTCAAAATGATGTGTATTTTACATATTTATTTGTATTCAACTTTTTTATCTATTACCATCATCAGAAATATTACAATATCAATATTAAATCTTAGTAAAATAAATTAAATCGATTAAATATAAACATCAAACCATAATAAATATTTTCATGTCTATCTAAATGTAAACATCAAACCAAAATGTCTTGATCTTTCACGTTTTCATTGATTTCTATACCTAATAAAGTCGTGAGAAAATAGAATGATAATATACAATTTGACTTATAATAATTGCTTGAAGAATGTAAATGGTATTCCGAGAAATTACCTAAGAATTATCGATGGTCGTGAGACATGTAGTTGCTACATTATAATGCCTTTGAAAGCTTTCTTTAGGTGCTTACCCAAAAATACTAGCAACACGTATACAAATCATTCTAAGAAAAATGAATAAAAGTTGATATCAGAATCTTTCTCCTCGATATTCGAGGTATGACGTCAAATTACATAATACCTAGTATAAAATAATGAGTATTTATAAAACAACAAATAATATGTTATTTTTGTGTAACTATGAAAAGGTGAAACAATGAGAACTCAGAATCGCAAATATTTTAATGTGAGTTATTACGAAGAAAAATACATAAATATACTATTTATTTTAATTATTCAATATTGGTCATGAATCCCCAAAAAGGACTAATGAGAGTCATGTAACTTTTTTTAGGTACCATCATCAAAATTATAACAACATCAATGTTAAGTCTTAGTAAAACAAAAGAGATTAAATGTAAACATCATACCATAATGAATATTTTTGTTTATTCATCTAAATATTTAATGAAAATATAAAAATGTCTTGACATCTCTCATCGTCTTTCATCGATTTTTATGTTCTAATAGTGTCATAGAAAATAGACTGGTAATATAATTGAAAGTATAATTATATCGTTTCTAAGTTTTGTTTTGGGTCTTCTACTTCCAAATGGCTAACAACATGTATACGAATCATTCTAAGAAAATGAATAAAAGTTGATATTGTAATATTTTTTCCGCTTATTTGAGTTAGCGACATCGAAATTACATAATTTCTCGTGATAAAATAATGGATATTTACATAACAAATAATATGTTATTTTGTGTTATGAATAAAGCGGAATAAACGAGAATAATGTAACTTCTAAATATTTTAATACAGTTATGAAGTAAATATATAAATATAATTATTTTGAATTTAATTATTCAATATTTTTGCAGAATCTTCAAAAGGTGGAATAATAAGTCATGTAACTCCAAATATTTAACTATGAGCTATAATGAATGAACTAACATAAACAATTCATTATTTATATTAATTATCCAATAGAATCATGTAACATCAAGTTGTAAATCTCTTATTTTTATGTTTTACCAATTTTAACTCTCATTATTATTTAATTATTATTGAAGTTTGATAATCATTAGATGTCTTCAGAAATAACTTGGTTTGGGGTTATAATATACTTTTAACAAAAACGAAAGAAATACATTAATTGATTTATACTTTTATAAGGTATATAGATTCGGATTGTTTTTAATTTTCGTATCGTATAAATATTTTACCATCAATTAGTTTCACGTTGGAAGGATCGCTATAACTTATCCATTTGAATTCATCATAGGCTTATAAATAGAAGGGTACATAAATTTACATTAATAAATTCAAATAAATGCAGTACATACATCAAATGACATGCAAACTCAACCAAGAAAAAAGAAATGGAAATATACTCGAGCTTTGATCTTTATTCCATCCACACACACGACGAAAATGGAAACGTTTAAACTTGAAAGCCAAACAGATAAATCCAAGATTGTAGAGAAAAGGCTCCTCTATTTTGTTGTATTCCCCTTTGATTTGAATGGTATGGCCCTTATGACAATTTGGTGGTACAGAGCAGCTAATGTTGCCCCAATGAATGGTCCAACCCAGAAAATCCACTGCAATTTTTCCAGGAAAGGATAGATAATATGTTAGTTTTACTGAAAAATGGCATGTATGTCAGTATGTCTATCAAAGTATGCTATGTATGTATGATAACTTACATGATCGTTCCATGCATGCTTTTTGTTGTAGATGATTGCTGCACCAAGACTCCTTGCTGGATTAATGCCGGTTCCGGTTATCGGAATGGTGGCCAAGTGCACCAAGAACACAGCAAACCCAATAGGCAATGGTGCCAACAACTACAGATCAAGTGACCGAATCAGGATTTTTAGTGATATACGCTTGTTTTATTAAAATAGTCAACTAATTTTTGCATCATTTTACGTGATAAGTCAAACTCAAACGTGCAAATTTAATCTTGATTAGTTAGTGAAAATAATAATGAAACACAATGAGAAACTTACTGGGACATGACTATCTCTAGCTCTACGTTTTTCATCAGTGGCTGAGAAGACAGTGTAAACAAGAACAAATGTTCCAACAATCTCAGCACCAAGACCACCACCTTTGGTGTAACCATGGTTAACAATATTGGCGCCGCCGCCGTGTGTTTGGTACAAATGTTTTCCGAACCCCTTAACGATCCCTGCTCCACATATAGCTCCAAGGCATTGCATTACCATGTACCACAATGTTCTTGTCAAGCTCAATTTCCTTGCCAGGAACATCCCAAATGTCACTGCTGGATTAATATGCCCCCCTAATGATATATACTCAAATAACATAGCTTGTCAATAACAAGTAGAGTTCATTTTTAATGAAGTATAACTTAGGGGAGGGAACATTTATTGTAACAATGGCTATGGGGGTTAAAATTTGAAAAATTGCTAAGATCCGTTGTGATGTAAAGAAATATGCCAAATAGGAGTAGTGAGTACATCAATATGTTTCAATATCTCGAGATAATACGGTCATATAGTAGATAATACGGTCATATAATAAATGGTGTTACCATTGTGATAATTAAACTGTTTACAGACCGACAGTAATGTACAAACATCGTCCCATCCTTATATATACATACATGAAATGATAGATACAGTAAGAATTTACTAACCAGAAACCCCAGCCGTGGAGTAGACAAGGGCAAAGATCATGCCACCAAAGGCCCAAGCAATGCCTTGGATACCAACAGTGGAACACTTGGAGTCAGATTCAGCAACTCCAATCACAGTTAATATAGTAACATAGAGAAAGAGGAGAGTAGCCAAGAACTCAGCTATCCCAGCTCTATAGAAAGACCAACTTGTTAATTCATTTGGATCAAACAAAGGTGAATTTGGTGCATCTTTGTATTTTACCCCACTATGATGATGATGATGATCTTGTGCTGCTGTTCCTATGGCTTGATTTTCTGGGTATTTGTTTAGACCTAAGTCTACATCATGCTCTCTGTATTCCATCTAGCCCTGAAAAACAAACTTATTATAATAACCTAACTAATAGGAAGAATGAAAACAATAATGTGCAACTATGTTTCAAGCAAGATTGAACATATATAATATGTGCTTGTTTGATATAAGAGTGAAGATCAATGTTTCTTGAGTATGTATATATAGATAGTTAGGCTCACATTTTGTTATGGTGCGGGTCCAATTACTGTTATTTTAGATTGTCCTTATTTTATATATGCAACAACTATATGTACGCAGTTGAACAACTATATATACCCTTTAGGATTCATTATTGCAAATTAAAAGTAAATTTTGGAGAACTTGACAAGAAAATTGGGAATCTAGTTAAATTTAAACTCTCAATCTAAAATCTAATTATTAATATTCATTAATTTTTCTATATATATCCAATTTCAATATAAACGATATAAAGCATTAAATGCACTATCTCTATGATGGCACATTGAAAAAAACTCAAAAAAAAAGTATATCAAAATTATTATATGCACTTAATTAGAATGTATACCAAAATTCGTTAAACAAATTGGTACATATTACCTAAAAGTTAAAAATAAGTTTATATAATTGACATTAATAAATTTTATTTTGAGAAAATGGTACGTATTACTTAAAATATACCAAAAGAATAAGAAAATATATCATAAAATAATATCATTTGTATTTTTGATCATTAATGAACCATTAACGACAAAAGTTTAATTTTAACCATAATTTTCGCTTAATATTGTCTAAATGACAAGATCGCTAATGTGAATGTGAAAAAGCTATTTTTTTTTATCTAAACGGAGTATATGATTAACATAAATGTATATTGATATGGGAATATAATGAATTGTAAGAAAAATCAAGGTCACATGCATGTTGATAAATAAGAATCCTAATTGTTATGATAACTAAAAGAATAAATAAAACACAAAACTCTCAAAGGACCCAAACGAACTAAGAATCCTAGTTGATATGATGAATTAAAGAACACTCAAAACATAATTAAATAACCTTAACTTTCTAGGCTAAATTTTATCCAACGAACATTTTAAATAGGCATCTAAATATTTCAACCTTTCAAATAGTCATCTGAGGATGATTTTTGGCACATGAACTTTGGAAAACATATTTTTGACACTTCTGAACTCCACTTTAACAGATAGGGCAAAACAAAAAATTTATATATATTACACTTTGTGAGTCATTTTTTAAATAACAAATAATTATTTGAATCAATTTTTAATAATCAATTTTAATTAATTAAATAAAAATAAAATAAAATCATATCATCTTCAACCTTACCCGTGTTGGTGTTTCTAACATATGAATAATATTTTAATAATACTATGGATACGAATCTCATGATCACTACTAGTTGTATAAACAATAAAAAAAGAGATAGAAAAATATGCACCGTTCTTCGGGAATAATCATAATAATAACAACGGAATAATATGATAAAGACCCACGAGCATCCAAAGCAAAATGACTCTAAGAATTGACCACACCAACGAGCGAACAAGTCCTCTTTAAGTTTTACTAGAACTCATTTAAAATATTGAACTAAGAAAAGGTCAGCAAAAACTAATGAAATTTTTTCACCTACTAGCCTAATAAAAGAGATAAGTAGGTGAAGGATTTTTTACTTTCACAAAAGTGAATGAACAAGTTTTATCTCCAAAAGCGGTGATTTATATAAGATCAAATGTCCGACGACTTTTTAGGCTTGTTAAGGCAGCCCACTCCCCTGCTCTCCTATGTTAGCTCTAATGCGTGGAGTTCCAAAACCTTCCACTAAAATCAAGGCATTTCATCTGGAGAAGAGAACATTCTGAAATCTCTATCTTTTTAACCCGTTTTAGTCGAACATGGGGTGAGTTCCAACTATTGAAATTTCACCCCAATATTCTTATACAGTCCTATTTTAAACCACGAAAATTATAATTAAATTATGACTTGATGTGTGCGAATTCTTGCGCTTCGACACAAAAAAAGTTTCATATACTAATAAATGTTAACCGAACATTATCTGATAGTATATTTCATTATGAACTAATCCCAAGTAGTCATCATAATCCCTACCGTCACATCGAAAGATGCTTACGAACATTACCATTTAACTAACTATATGAACTTAAACGATTAATCAAATTGCATAATCAAATTGCTCCACAAACATCATTTCAAATATATCATATTTCCAACCACAACCTCCACTCCCCACCAAACCAACCCCGCCCTCTCCCCGTAAAAATAATCCCAATCTTTCGATATTCTGATCAGGCTGTATTAGCCAATCTTGATTGGGGTATAGATGCATTTGAGGAAGCAATCAATACTTCAAATACAGAAACTAAAATGACAAGATTGGAATATGCTGAAAAAATGCTACAAGTTTGTGCTATGTTGAATTCCACTCAGAAGACAGCTGGTGTGGCTAATTTTTACTTGTCTGCTTGGGCACATCTAAATCTTGCCTATTTGTGTAAATTAAGGGATGATGTTCATCATTCTGCTATTTATTTAATGGAAATGTTTGTGATTGGGAATTGGGATTTTTACGGGGAGGGGCTATTTGGTGGGGCGGGGATGGAGGGAGTAAGATTAGAGATGATATGATTTCATTTTTATTTAATTAATTAAAATCGATTATTAAAATCGATCCAATTAATTATTTATTATTTAAAAATGATTCAAAAGTATATATATAAATTTATTATTTCATCCTTAACTATACTTGTTAAAGCGAATTTATAAAAATACGTATATCAAAATCATCAAAATCATCTTCGCAATAAAAGACCTGGATAAATATAGCCAACTTTCTACTTATTTTAACAACTTATATTGCAACTTAAATTTGCAATTATAATCAAGATAGTACTATAAGCGAGTAATAATCCATATTGTATAGTCACTAGACTTCCTAATAACCCACCATGTATATACTCACTAGACTACTTCATAATTGTATATTATGTGTACGTAAATTACTTACTAATAAAACATATTTTTACTTTTTTAAGTTACTTTGAAAGTATAAATGATGATAATTAAAAAGAATCAATAAATTTAAACTGATCGAAACAATAAATAGATAATAAGAATAGAACGAGTAGCAAACATACTTATCACATCACCTCCTAAACATGATTGCGGTTCACTAGCTTACATAGCCACTACATTGTCTTACTTAGCATAAGTCAAGACAATAATGTACAAATAATGTAGAAGACATTGGTTTCCCATGTGGATTGTTTCATTGGAATTGAAATATCTAAGAAAAATACAAGAAGCTAACTGCATGCAGATGAATAATGGGAGACTGTATTTTTGCTAAAATTGAGACTGATCGATGAATGCTAATACAGTAATAATGCACAGGACCGCCAGTACGTCGACAACAATAACTCATATCCTATGTTAACAATTTGAGTTTAAGTTAGGTCTTAATCTTGAAGCAAGCTTAAGAACGATTTTTAAACATTTTTACAACCAATGGAACAGGATGGGCATATCTTTTACTACATTTTTAAGGATAGAAGGACATGGGCTAATAAATTAAAGGGCAAGATAAATCAAGTAAATTTTACATAAATCCGGAGTAATATTTTTAATTTGATGTAGTATAAGTACATCCATCAAATCAAAATCCAATTATCCGACATTCCAACCCAGGAGAGGAGAAACATTTCTTGGGCCAATTGGATCAAATGTGCATTGGGCCCTTTTGGATGTGACAGGCTTTCGAGCTTGGTGAGTCATGCTTGACGGTAGACGTGGCAAACGAATCGGGCCCACCGGCTCAGTCCCGATCCAAAGCCCCCCGGAGGTCCACCGCCTGCTTATAAACGGCGGATAGGGGCCATGAGTTAGCCCCTGCCCCCGGTCCCGGTTCGAGTCCCACGAGGCTTCGTCCGGTCTGCCCGAGGCCTGGCTGGGGAACGCTACCGCTTATATTAGACGTGGTAACGTTTAATCCAGTTAACATGGTCTAAATATATGAAATTAACGTGGTAACGTTTACTATAGGCGTGGTAACGTTTAAAGTCATGGAATACATCTAGGAATTAACGTGGTAACGTTAATATAAGCTGCTATCACGCTTAACGAGAATACAAGGTAATGCATTTTAGCAACAACACAAATCGAAAGCTTCCATTTATAGAAACAACATGAAGATAAAAATGTTCGACAAATACAACGTAATAATTGTTCAAATACTAAATTGCAAACCATAAATACTAAATTGTTCAAACACTGCATATGACATAAAAAGAATAAACCATAATTGTTTCAAAGTACATAATAACATAAAACCAAAACACATTCACTCATGTGTTTGTTCGAGCGTCAACCGTGGCGGCGCGGCCGATATCCCCGCATCATCAACCTCATAAACGTGTACAAGTTTATTATTGCACCTTAATTTTTTGCTTTTAACGCCCCAACGCTCCAAATAAAGTCGCGGTACACGCTTTTTGTTGGCATAAATATTAAAGATAAACAACTTCATAGAATAAATGATAATTTTATTATTATTAAGCCGTACACAGTTTATACTCGTGCGGGCCAGGAGTTTACATGGTCATTACAAATACGTCTAAATTACAACTCATCGAAGTCTAATTCATCACCCGAAGAAACATCTTGATCGGCATCCGCACCGCCCTCTTCCGCTAGGATATCTTCTTCAACATCACTAAGGTCATCGAACATGTCTTCCTTATCATTTTTCACTATAATGTGGATCAACATCTTGAGCCTGCTGGGTCATGTCAGTCTAACTTGATTGTTACACAAACTTCAATTGCCGAGCTGTTACCCTTAAACGCCTGAGTATATCAAGCCGCCATGCTAAACGCCGATTCACTTGCTGTTGTAGACATTGAGAACAATACCTCCCTTGCCATCTTGGATAAAATCGAAAAATGTACTTGCCTTCATAGACCACCATTTTAAAAGATCGAAAAGGTTGTCTTATTGTATTGATTCGTGTCAAAAAACCGTTTTCAAACATTGAAGTTAATTACTAACTAATCTGACACCACGAGGATGTGGGTGAGAACCATATCGGGGACTCCAATGCATTCTTAAGGTGATTCTGTTGACTTCTAATTTTTACCCGCGCTGAATTGACTAGACGCACAAGCGACGGTAGGCCGATCAGTGGAGACTTAGTTGATTAACCTTAAAACTATTATACATCGATATAAATAAAAGTTTCAATTTCTCATCACAATATTTGTTATGATCATACTTTTCAAGTACTTCATTATGTGGTCAGAAGCTTTATAAAACTCCCAACAATGATTCTGAAATTTACCAAGTTGAATATGAGGATCCAAAATGGGGTACCAATCGCATATGCATGAGGTAAAGGATGAAAATACTCTTTAAAACTTGTCTTCCATATTCGTAGAACTATATCCTAACAACATATTCATTTCTATGAGTATCCATATGCATTGCAAGATTAACTAATATTCGAGAGCTAAATGAATATTAGGACTATATTGACTAGAAATTTTTTTTGTATAATCTTTTAAACGGAGCTAAAAATCTAAGCAATTATAGCAATATTTCCAATTTTCATACTTAACGAGTATATGGACTGGGCAGAGTTAAGCATGAAATAAAAATTCTTAGAAACTTCTTCTTTATAAACATATGCATGTACTTAGAGATCATAAGTAGAATTCCATCTAGTACGACATCCGATTAATTTTTTAAACTTTTTCGATCCATCTTTCAACTATTTTTTATATGCATGTTTTCTTACCGCCTTTTCCGTGATAATCAAATGAACAACCTACTAATAGGTTGAATAAATTCATCATAAACAAATCTTAATTCCATTAGCAACTAATTGAAGCATGACATAAACATCTAACATGAAAGAGTTCATTAATCTGCTTACATTCCATTAAAAACAATAGCTACATTGTTTGCTGATGCATTATCAAAATAAGCAATTTTATTCAAACAATTATATTCTTGGAGCAATATGTAACAACACCTTCGAAATTTGTACGCTGTTATGCTTTTAAAGAATCGAAATAAAATATATAATTCTTTTCTTGTAAACCTAATCTATATCAATCCAATGACATGCAACACATTATATCAAAATCATCGAATTACACCGATATCACTCGTCAAACAAACTTTCCAAGGCAAAGCATTCATCATTCATTCATAAGTTCTTTTATCTTAAAATATTTGCGCAATACTACGCATAGTAGAACGGGGATACGATGAGCCTGGGGGTTAATAGCCTTTGAATCCAATGAACAAAACGAACCATCACAAAAATTAAAAAGACAAATTACTAAATTACAAATTTCATCGACTCCATTTATAAAAAACTCAGCTGCAAAACTAAAATTTTCAAAGGTTCGAGTATTAATTGTTATGCCACCCCCGCCTCCCACCGAACACTATCCTGCTTATTCGATATTTGTTATTTAAGTGTCTACCCAAATGACCGGTTCCACCTTGCCCCCTCCCATTTTCCATACTAATTCCATCTTACAATATGCACAAATTGCCTTTTGTTTCACACGATCACATCAAAGTGGTTCCAAACCCATGAACTTTTTTTTCTCTCATTATTACCGGGGATTAACACTCAGATTGATAATTAATTACGGGTAGGACTCCATAAGTACATCATCTTCTAAATTAACAAGGTTATTTGAATTGCAGTACTAATTGGTCGTTTAGGGGCCATTATAAATTGTAAAACAACAAAATATAGCAAATAACAAGTTAAAGATAGAGAATACCGAATTCGGAGCAAGGCAAGCTTTCAAGATCGATGAGATTAAGCCGACGAATTGAAATATACCACAATTGCTTTGACTATGATCAAGAATACTTATGATTATAAAAGAAAATTATTTAATTTCTATCAAGAATGCTTAGAATATAAAAGAATTGCTTTGATTGGGTGTTTACTGTTAGATTTGGGTAGAAAATAAAGTTTATGGTCCTCCTCATTTATAGTATACTAACAATGGCTTAATGTCGCAATCAAGTGAATAAACGCTACCATCGCCGGCAAGATAAAACGTGGCAACGCGGTCAGCTAACGAATAAAACTACCGCTTGGGCACGACGCTACAAACGCTTCGATCGTGACGTGGTAATGTTTATTCATAATACTAGCCAAGTATCTTCACCAACGCTCGAAAATATAGTCAGTTGACGCTTCCGCTTCACGCTTGATCGACGTGGGTAACGCTTATTCATAAAAATAGCCGCAAATAAAAACGCTCAAAATATAGATGTTAGTAATTAACGTGGTAACGTCTAATAAGCATATCGCAACGCTTGTTACAGAACACACTGAAACGCTACCTCTTTTGGCGTGACACTTACCACGCTTATTACACTATCTTAATTTCTTGTAACTGTGTTAAACGTGGTAACGTCTAAATTTGACGTTACCATGCTAAAGCCTCGGCACACGGGCTTCGGGCTGCACACGTGCCCAGATAGTTTATCGGGTCGTCTGGTTAAATGGGGCCCGAACCTCGGCCGGGGTCCCGCTCGACTGCTCATACCGAACGGCCGGCCCGACCCACCCCCTTGTCACGCTCTACTGATCGGGTGGTCATAGTAGTGTATCACGTGTTGGTAAAGAATCGAACCGAAGGAAAGCCCAATACCTATACGACTCTCGCCCGAGGTAGTTCAAATCGATTATATATCACAAACCCTAAAATTGACATGTTTTACGGTCCGTAAAACCGGTAACCACCTGAGAATTTGATCAAGCTTCTACCCGAATCACTCACCCGTAGTTAACAAATTCGAAATCGTATTATTTTAGCCGATAAATGATTAGATTCGGACTGGTAACCCGATAAATAAATACAAATCAAAATATTCAAAATTTGGACCGAAATACCAAAATTATTGAATAAAATAGCACTCCACCTCGAATCGGACCGAAAACCATAACTCCAAGATTCACTTCGTAGTTATTTTTCCACTTCTAGTCCAATTTTTTGTCCGATATCCCAATCAAACCGATAATAATTTACTCTGTCCAAATTTTTGCCCCATACTCAATAACTTCACTATCATCATCCATCCCATTAATTTCCAAACCTTTCAATTCCCTCAAAATTTCAAAACATAACCATCCCGCCATTCTATCAAACGAGAGATTATAAATCCCCTCCCCTAGATCGCCACCCTGTCACAATCTCATCCGTCAGATCAACCCCTCACTCATCTCAACCATCAAATCCCCAAAACCAATCACACCATCTTACTCGGATCGCCAACGTGTCCATCTCATTACACAACATTATAAATACCCCCAAACATCATTTTCCAAAATCAAAACCAAAAACATCCTTTAAAATTTCCAAAAACATCCTTTAAAATTTCCAAATTTCTCAAAAATCTGAAATCAATTTAAATGGATTCTTCAACAGTGACAATAAAAGGTGCAGGTGGTCGTAAAAGAGGTGGAAATAGGAAGAAATCGGTGACGAAATCTGTAAAAGCAGGGCTTCAATTTCCAGTTGGTCGTGTAGCTAGGTATCTCAAGAAGGGTCGTTATGCTCAGCGTACTGGTGTTGGTGCCCCCATTTTCCTTGCTGCTGTGCTTGAATACCTTGCTGCTGAGGTACCATTTATTTATTATTATGATTTGATCTCTTAAAAATTATATTTTGCTATTTTTTATTGGGATTGTTTCGATATTGAATTTGATACTAATTTCTAAATCGATGGTTCTTGTGATTTATCCAATTTATCAAAATCTAATCAATAAAAAAATTATTGTAGCAATTTGCATATTGAATTTGACATCCATTTCTGAATTGGTTTTTATTATAATTAAATCACTTTATTAAATCTGATCAATAAAAATCCAAATCTTTACTACTGAATATTTTTTAATTGTAACAATTTGCATGAATTTGACATTCATTTCTTAATTAGTATTAGTAATTTACGCAATTAATCAAATCTAATTAATAAGAATTGCTTCTTTATTTTCAATTTTGAAACAGGATATTGTTGTAATTTATTCAATTTGTTGATTGATTTTGATAATTTGGGTTTACTTTGTAGGTTTTGGAGTTAGCAGGAAATGCAGCAAGGGACAACAAAAAGACAAGGATAAATCCAAGACATGTTTTATTGGCTGTAAGGAACGATGATGAATTGGGAAAGCTTCTTCAAGGTGTTACTTTTGCAAGTGGTGGCGTGTTACCAAACATCAACCCTGTGCTTCTTCCCAAGAAATCTTCTGCTGCTGCTTCTGATTCACCTAAAGCTTCCAAATCTCCTAAGAAAGCTTAGATTGTATGTATTGTTTGTCCAATGACTACGATATTACTTATAATAAATTTATATCATACAAAATTAATCTAATAATGGGACAACTATTTGGGATGGTTAGCTATATAGCCTAGTTAGTGAGGGGTAGATTTATGATGTTTTTTAGTTTGGTTTTGATGCTTTTGTTGTTCTGACAAAGTAATGTAGATTTACTTTGAATCTATAATTCGGTATTTTAGCTTTATTATATTGTAATACTTGTATAATTAGATAATACTATTGTTTTAGCTTTATTTTAATGTAGATTTGCATTGTTCTTACTTGTGTATTAGCATGTTGCACGTTAATAACATGATCTTTAATTAATTTTTATTTAGGATAGAAAGTGGAGTAATATTTACTGTTAAATCAAACATTCCTATTTAATTGAAATGTTGATGATGGTATTTTTAATTAAAATTTGAACTCGTTGATTGAGATTGATAGATATCTAGTGAAAGCATGAAAATAATTATATAGCTCATCAAAACATTAACGATGTTCAATTATGTTTATATAGAAGTATTAGAAATGTGGTTATGGTAAAAGATATGTACAATCTGCTAGAATAGAGCATTACAAAAATATCTGTGATTTTCTCTTCTGATACATGGTACAAATTACAAAGTATAATTCTATTATACTCAACCTATTATGAGAAACTGATAACTATTAAAATGATATCTCTAACTACACCTGATAATTGGATTTCATTATCTTCCATTCATCCAATATACAGTTGAACTGTAATAATAATCTGACTAAAAGTGCATGATCTTTTCAATTCTAGGCTTTCTGGCCGTATTTGGCCTTATAATCTGTCCACAATTGTTGAATAGATTTTCCAGTTAGCTGAACAAAGTAGTCATCACTATAATTAGTTTTCATCATCTTGTTCAATGTAGGAATAAACCCAGGCTTCAAAGAGTCACAATAAGTTAAGAATGCAGCTGTAACTTCGGTGCTCTCGTCCCACTTCTTACCAGCTCCAGGTTGCGCCCACTCATAAATTTGAAACCCTGAAGTCAATGGTACATAATCAGCAATCCCTTCGAATAACCATGCCGGTGGGTTGGTTGCAGCTTCATTGCCATACCATTGCCAGACATGGGTCATCTCATGATGAACTAGACCTTTAAATCTATCTTTCACATCCTTTGAGTCCATGTTATCCAAAAATGCCGCGCTTAGAAGAATTACCTGAGACAGTGAATGCATGCAATGTGATAGTAGTAAGACGAGTTAACCTTTGATCGAAAAGTCAGAGGTTCGAGTTATCAGCAGTAGTGTATAAAAAAAGAATAATTACTTGATAGTTCTTTTCCTTCTGAAAATAATAACCAACCGCGCCATCCAAAACATCATGGATTTCCGAGTGCACTTGAGTACCCGCGGCATGCTTCCTGTCTGCAACGTTTTGTTGCTGAAACACTTTGAATACATCGTCTGCGGCTTCTTTCATAGCGTCGACGACGAAGGGGAGACCTATTTCTTTTCTGAAGCGGACAATGCTTGCTGTTGAACTTTTATTGGAGGCATCATTGGCTGAGAATTTGTACAATTGAGCTGCTGAAGATCCACCACCTTGTGCTGGTGCTTTTGTTGCACTGCTTTGAGGTGCAGGGGTTCGTCCTGAGAGCACTTGACAAGAGAAGAAAGTTGGTGCCAAAACCAATGCGACCATGAAAAATTTCATTTTCCGAAAATGAGTGATAAAATGAGCCATATTTTGGAACCAAATAAATGAGAAACATGAAAGTTAAGAACGAATATGAAAAACCATAAGAGGGTGGTGTGATACCCTTTATATAAGATTGGTTAGGGTCATTTAATCGTTCCTTAAACAATGGTTTTTTGACAAATTTTATTTAATATCACAAGCTACAACTATATCCTATTTTTATGTATTTCCACTTGAAGATCTCCTTTCAAGCGGTATATATTACTTTCATCGAGTCAACTTCCGCAAATATATCCTTTCAAGCGGTATATATTATTTTTATTTGGATGAGGGATAATACTACTCCTTATTTTTCATAAAAGAGTGGTTACTCTTTTTAAGTGTCAGCGAATAACTGAAATGATCTCTAAAATGATACCAAATTGTGACACAAAGTTGATAAAACATGTTTTGGACAAATTTATAATTTTATAAACTTTTGTAGGCATTCTAATTACTAAATTTTTACCCCAAACAAATTAAAATTTGAGATTTAACCCTTCCCTTCCATATCTCCTTATCCCTCTGGGACCAGCACCATCAACATCCTTAAATCTTGAAAATACCAAACTTACATGTTTGAATCACTGAATTCACCGTGAAAGCGGCTCAACTCCAATTCTTCCCATGGAGAATTTATGATTAAGTTCTAACTAACTCTATCTAGTTAGTCATATGAAAGCAAATATAAGTCGATATCCAAAAAATTTGAAAGGAAGGAGCTGTTAGGCGATGGTGGTTCGGAGTTACGCCCGCTTGTTTCCAATGGTGTTGGTGTTAGTGTGTTGAGAAGGTGGCGATGGCGGTGGTAAATTGAGATGGCGGTGTTTTGACCGTCTAATTTTAACTCGTCTCACAAACAAGCGACCAAAGTTTGCAACTTTGCCACTTACAAGTGGACTAAACTACTACGATATACAACTTAACGTCACTTTCGAAACCGCTTCAAGAAGTGTCAACTAACTTGACCGTAATAAGTAATTTAGTATATTAAAAAGACGTATTCTTATACTCCTAATTGTTCCGATCTATCTGTATTTCATAAAAGAGTTGTTACAATTCTTTTTGCTGTCAATTCAACCGAAGGGAGTATCTAATACTCCATAACTTTATTTCAGTTCCCGCCCTATATAGCTGAGCACTTGAGTTATAAATACCCTCTAATAGTACATGATTTTGGCTATTTCTGACCGTACTTGTTCTTATAATGGGTCCACAATTGTTCAAAGTAGTTGTTCAGTAACGATCATCGTAATTGAATTTCATAATCTTGTTTAGAGCAGGAACAAATCCAGGTTTCACCTCATTGCAATAAGTAAAGAAGGCAGCTGAAATCATGGCGTTTTCGTTCCACTTGTTACCAGTCCTAGGTTTCTGCCTACCAACGGTATCCAGTGGACATAAGTACATAGTTAGCAATTCCTTCGAAAAACCATGCCGGTGGGTACTTTGCAGCCTCATCTCCATACCATTGCCAGACATGGGTCATCTCATGAAGAATAAGACCTTTGATTATGCCTTTCAGTTCATTTGCTTTGAGATTTTCCATAAAAGCTGCGCTATAAGAATTACCTGAGACAATGAAGTGGTAGTAAGCCTATAAGCCTTTCAACAGAAAAGTCATAGGTTCGAAATAATATTACCATGAATAACCTTAAATCAAATGTGCGATATTCGATCATTCGAATTATATGTGACCATGCATGGGGTAATAATGGACGGATAATAAAGTGGTAAGACGAATTAGCCTTTAATCGAGAGGTTATAGGTTCGAATTGCCGCTTTGCGCCTTAAATCCTAACAGAATTGTGATTACATCGTGCATGGGGTAACGGACGGACAACGAGTGAGTCTCTATTGATCATCTTTAAAAAAGAATCAGCTGTAGTTTCTTCGTCCTCTAAGTATAGTAACCCACTGCACCTACCAAATAATCATGGACTTCCATATGTATCTCTCGTCCCTGTGTGATGCTTCCATATATGAGCATATTTTTGCTGAAGGCTGAGGAACACCAGACGTCGTATCTTTGCATTGTCAAATCATGAAGGGGAGGCCTACCTCTCTTCGGAACCAGACGATGCCGGGTTTTGAACTTGTATTGGAGACATCACTGGCTGAAAATTTGTACAAATATTTTGCTCGAGGGGTATTATATTGTATTCGTGCTTCTACTGGGCAAGAAAAGAAAAACGGTACCAAAACCAATGCCACAATGAATACCTTCATTTTTCGAAAGATGTGCCAGACACGTTTTGGAATGAAATTTATTAGAAACAAGATAGAGTTAAAGATAAATGAAAACGAGAGGGTGATGCCTCTATAAGAGTAAGCTTTATGGTGATTTATTCATTACTAAAAGAATTAACTCACTTCATAATTGTTCCAACTAATACTGAAGTTACAATTCTTTTTTAAGCGTATAGGTTAAAATATATTTTTAAATTTAATGAACCTACCAATGAATTTGTTAAGTCCTAATAAGAGAGGTTACAGTTCTTTAAGTGTCAACTAACCTGACCATAAGCAATTTACCATACAAATTAAAAAAGACAGGATTCTTATACTCCTAATTGTTCCAATCTATTAATTATTTACAATTTTTTTAAGGTGTAGGTTGCAAAATATTTTTAGATTTAATGAACCTACCAAGAAATTTGTTAAAAATTAAATCAACCATTTTTTATTTGGATGAGGATAATAGGGAATTGGTTAGAGTTCTTTTAATTTTCTTTTGAAAGAAAAAAAATGATCTTTCATATTATTAATTAGGTGTTTTAATCATTCTAGGTTACAACATATTTTTGGATTTATGAACCTAACGACGAGTTTGGCAAGTCCTCAGACTTCGTTGAGAAACTAATGTCTAGGAAATTTACATAACCAATTAATCAGTAATCATAGAATCAAATATAACGCATGCATTGCATTAATAAACAAATGATGACATTAAGGAGTTATCGAATATCAAAAGTCATTTATTTAGCTTAGCGCATCCGACGTAGCTTTTATTCAAGAGTATTGGCTCGATTTCTTGTATATGATTAATTATACGATATCATATATAATTTTTAATTCTATAATTTGATAAAAAAAAGGAGTCATCAAATCCTATCCTTTGGTAAAAAAAAGGAGTCAACGAATCAAATATGTATGATAATAATCATGTCCCAAATTATTAACTACTATTTATTCTAATTACATTAAGATAATGTCTCTAACACAAAAATATCTCCAACATATACCTAATAACTGGATTTTAGTTCTCGCCCTGTATATAGTTGAGCTATACTATTCTCTCTAAGAATACATGATTTCATTAATTATGACTTGGGGCTAAGCTATTCATATTATATTTTCCTTAAAATTTCGTAAGTCTATATTATTTGTCCTATCTTGATTTGTAACTTTTCTCCTGAGGTAGTTATTGTATATTTCTTATATGTTTGCCCCCACCCTGTGTTATCCATCTAGCTTGCCCTTGCACTGGGTGGGGTTCAGGTGGTTCTTATAATCTGTCCACAACCAGTTAGTCGTTCAAAGTAATCATCAACATAATTGAATTGCATCATCTTGTTTATAGCAGGAACAAATCCAAATTTCACCTCATTGCAATAAGTCAAGAAGGCAGCTGAAATCGCGGTGTTTTCGTTCCACTTGTTACCAGTCCCAGGTTTCACCCACTCATAAATTTTATATCCGGTGGACAGAGGTACACAGTCAGCAATTCCTTCGACTAACCAGGCTGGTGGATGCGTTGCAGCTTCATCTCCATACCATTGCCAGACGTGGGTCATCTCATGAAGAATAAAACCTTCGATTCTGGCTTTGAGTTCACTTGCTTTGAGTTTTTTTTCCATAAAAACCGCGTTTATAAGAATTACCTGAGACAATGAAGTGAAGTAAGTCGAATTAGCTTTTAACCGAGTAGGGACGGATCCAGAATTTTAAAAATAGGTATTTCTAAAACTCAATAAATATCAAAATATAGAAACTAAAAAAATGATAATAATAATAATAATACGTGAATTAAGCAAAATTTTAATCTATTGTGAAATTTTAAAACTAAAACTCAAATGTAAATGTCGTTCTAGTCCAAGTCTAGTTGCGTTTTCCTCTTTTTCATAGCTTGAAATCTTTTGACGATAACTAGATCACCTGAGTCGCGAACCATCATTAAATGATTAGGCGTTTGTTTTACCGAGTCATCCTTAAATGAATTCCCAAAAACACTTTCATTTCAGCAAGCTGTAGTTACCAGCGATAGGGAATGAGGCTAACTTCCTGAGTTTGGCATACAAATCGGGTTTTGTTCTTAACTTGGTTGCCTGAGTCTTACATAGATCCGAAATCCCCTTCAAATTGGAAAAATTATCATCCACCTTAACACATTCAATGTAATTTTCAAGCTCGCTAGACAATTCCTTATCATCAACATCGTTGAAGTCATTTGGATACAATCTTGCCAACCTCACAAGAGAGTTAACATCAAAAGCTTCAAATGAAGTAAGGGCTTTCAGACATCTTTCTGATGCAACAACTTGGTATTCTCGGGAATTGGCAGTGTTCAGCTTCTTTTTAATACAAAATTTCGCGATCTGAAAAGCGATCATTTGAGGTAAAAATGCCAATTTGACAAAAGGATTTATTATCTTTCACGTTTGTGAATCCGTATAGAGACATTGTTCAGGTTGCACTTGAATCATGACTTTTATAAAATCTTCCAGTAAAATGCATCACGAATTTTACGACTTCTTTTTTATTAGCAATTGCTTTATAACAATTTTTAAACCATTTTTTCATTGTTATAAAGCATTCAAATAATTGGGGAATTGGGTATTACATCCAAGTTATTACACTTATTATATATATAAACATATCAAATTCAATACATATAATATAAAATATACACAAAAATTTTCATTACCTATCTGTCTTGGGAGAAATCTGCAGAATGGTTGGGAATTGGGGAGATGTGTGGTATTTTAGGATTTTAGGTTGTAAAGGCAAAAAAAAGAGGGAGGAGGTCGAAATTCTTGTTGAGAAGTTAAAAATTGAAGAGGTTTATGTATTGTGGGTTTCTTTTATTGAACTCAGGCAATTAAGGTAAAATGTGCACACACTAACCATCCTGGCAGAACACCATTTTTTACTTTGTTGTTCACATAGTAAACGCCATGTAAATCAGCCCACTTATGCTTAGAGAGGTCATAGGTTCGAGTTGTACTGTTATCGTGCATGGGGTAGCATTATAGACAATGAGTGAGTTTCTATTGATCGTCTTTTAAAAAAAGATCTCCACCGTAGTTCTTCGTCTGCGACTATAAAACCCATTGCACGCTTCAAGAATCATGGACTTACGTCATCTAGATCCCGATTGGATCAGCTATCACGAAAAGTATTCTTGCGAGCACCCATGAAACATTAGATTAGCGCATGCGCATGGTTGTCATGAAGGGGAGGCTACCTCTTTTTCGAACGAGGCGATGCGGTTTTGAGCTTGTATTGGGCATCGCTAGCGAGAATTTGTACAAATCTTTGATGGAGAGGAACTTGGGTGTGATCGTCTTGATGCTTGGGCAACAAAAGAAAAATGCTACCAAAACCCGATGCCTGATAGATAACCGTTTTCTAAAGATGAGTATTAATCAAATGAGGCCGTTTTTGGAATGAAATTGTAGAAAGATGAGTTATACTTAGATGCTTATAAGGGGTTGTAAAGCGCCGTACTTCTGAGTTAAAAATTGACAAATATATTTAATTAAATAAATAAAAGCCCAAATCTCCTTACGATGGGTTCTCTAATTCAGCCCCAATCCATTCATCTACAAATTTATTTCCCCTAATTTCTCTTAATCCACCAAATCATAATTAGATTTCCTTATAGGACTTAAAATATTTTTGAATTGAATAATTTAATCCAATTATTTTATTTTGAGCCCCTGAAACAAGTTACCAAAACCCACAAAATTTGCCAGAAATAACAGCTTGAAATTGAGAAGAATTAGGAGACTTTGAATTAAATCGCCGTTAAGTAATTTGCCAAACAGTTGAAAAGATTGAAGAAAAAAGCCAGAGAAGACAACGAAACCATGTTTTTTCGACATTATAATTAATTTATTTTTTGAGACCTAATAAAAATTACCATTATTTGTGTTGAATGAGTTGTATATGTTGAATTGGTTTCATAATACTATGTTGAATGAATTTTCTAAATTAAAGTATTGTGTTGTTAGAATTAATTATTTTTAATTTGGAGGACATGAGTTTAGACATATTAAGAAATAGGTTCAAAAGTGTAGTTTTGAAGTCAATTCATAAATTAATAATAATTTAGTTTTGAATCCAATTTATTGTGATAAATATTGAAAAAGATTGAGTTTTTAGATATGGAATATTGTGTGTTTGAAATATTGTTGTTTAAACTATGTTTTTGATTATTAGGTCTTTTAAAATATTTATTTAGTTGTTTTTGAATTATTAATCTTTGAAATATTATGTTGTAGTTTGTTAATCGATGCAGCATATAAGATGATGGGATTTGATATAGGGCCAAGGATACTATTTAAAAGAAGCCAATGGTGAGATTTGATTGATGTCGATAGTAACCATTAATAAGATAGTTGAATATTATGGAGAATTTTAATATTCAAATTGATACTTCATTTTGAAAGAACAAAGTGCTAATTGTGTTATTCCGTAGGGGTTGTGATCGCATGACATGAAGTTGGATTCAGTTAATACACTAATATTTTTGTACATGTTCGATATGTGACGAGTTCAGACAAGGGATATACGGCGTCCACTAGACCGTCGTTTATTGGTCTAGGATTGCCACGAGGGAGGTTGATGAAACGAGGCGTGCCGAGGAAAATAAGGAGGTTGATGATAGGCAGCGTACAGCAAGTAATTTGTCCCAGTATTGACCCAAACACAGGTGTATATCACATGTTACTAATGGGTGGTACATTCTGTTATATGAAAGACCTGCATACTAGTATGTTGGTATATATATGTTTATGTTAGTTATATACTTTTAGTTTGTGATTTATTATTTTTACATGTCTTAGCTGTTATATTTTTCTTATACCATCTTGTTTCGTTTTATTGTCTTATTAATAAAGAATATCACGAGTGTCGTATATATTGGTTTTAGGTATTTTTATTTAAGTAATTCTTATTTTGTTATGTTGCATTGCCCATATATTAGTGTTAGATTACATAATACATTCATAATATCGTGGTATCCGTTAAATACATTGAGGAAATACCCTGTGAGTAAAATGCTCTTATTTGGTATTGATTTCCGTGTATATAAACAATAAAACCATTAAAGAGAATATTGAATTAAAAAGCTTTTAGTGGTTGGGAGGCATAGGTGGCCCAGAAGGTCTGAGTTCGATTCTCGTTGTCGGGGGTGGGTGGGTTTTTTAATTAAAAAAAAAACAATAAAGCCATTAATACATTTTTTCGATTTTGAAGAAGAGTTTCTCCCCATATATATTTGAATTAGGAGTTTTGGGCGTGATGATGAATAAATTAGAGTAAAATCATATTGAATGTTTTAAAAAGTGAATTATGAATCATTTTAAACAAAAACTATAACCTAAAAAGGGAGAAAATAAAATCAATAAAATCAAAAAGATAAAAATCGAATTGGAGTAAAATTAGGCAACAAATCCGGAAAATATATTATGCATGCTATAATTATGGGTGGAGTGTAAACAATTAATGAGTGTAGAGCTTGTTTTTTCCCGAAAATGACAAAAAAAATCAAATCTATATAAGCTGGTTAGTGTGATTACTACTACATAAAATTAATATCATAAAATAATATAAAAGCGGTTCTGAACAGGACCATTATGGAATACGAGAAAAAAAATTCATATATTTCTATATTATTATCCCCACTGAGATAGAAATAATACGAATATGTTGTTACTACGCGTATATGATTAAATATATATATAAATAATAGAACCATTAAATTTTTTGAATTTAAAGAAGTTTCTCCATATATATTTGAATTCCGAATTTTTGGATCCGTGATGATGAATAGTAGAGTAAAATTATATTGAATGTTTAAAAATTGAATTATGAATGATCTAAACATAAAAACTATAACCTAAAAAGGAAGGAAAAATAAAAAACAATAAAATCAAAAATTAAAAATCAGAATTGGAGTAAATTACGCAACAAATGAAATATATTTAATGTCTTTATAATTATGGGTGTGAGAGACTTTTAGAAATGACGAAAAATCAACAATTACACAAAATACCACTACTTTTCAATGTGACCGTTAATAAAAAAGGGATGATCCAATGGCCAAAATTTGAAGTTAGCACGATATAAACCTCTAAAGAAATACTCGAATTTGGTAGTTCCTAAAGCAGCCAGTTCTTTAAAACCACTTTAACTTAAGATACTTGATCTGATCTCCACTATCTGAGAGTATGTTTATTGACTTCCCGTTTTAAATATCTTCCCTTTAATGGTCTTTCGCCGAATTCTTCCACCTAGAAATTATACATATTTCGTGAATATTTTGCAATCTACAATTATATCCACTTGAGAGTTCAAGTGGTACATACTTTCATCAAATATAACTTTCAGCATAGATATCGTTTATTAAATCAAATATTTTTTACTTTTTTATATATATTATCTCCGTGTTTCGCCAAGAGAGGGTAGCGATTCTTTAAGCATCCCGCATTAGGACACCCGTATGGTGAAAACACAAATTGATGTAACGTACCCTTTGCTTGCTCAAACACCAACTTCATTTTTTCTTTTTTTAAACCACGCTTCTATTGATGAGTGAACTGAAGCCTTTTAAAATCATTTGAAGGCCTCACAACCAGCAGGCCTCACTTCACTTAAGAACCGTTCATTCTCTTATCAACCTGCCATTAATTAAATATAAATGGACAAAAATTCACACCAAATTATATTTACACATATTCTGGCGCTTTCACTGCATTCGTTTCTCTTCCCCTTGTTTTCTCCTACAATCTTTACTCTCAATTTCTCTGATTAACTCTCGATCTCTTTAAATTTCACTAGATTAATTCTCACAGCTCTATTTACATGTCAGCCAATCACAAAAAAAATCGAGCTTGAGATATTGACAGGTAGAAGAAGCTAAAAGGGTCAAATAAAAAAGTTGTTAATTTAAAATTTTTATTGAGAATTTTTTTGTTAATTAACGGTAATTTAATGGTATAAACTAAAAAAAGCGAAATATGATTTGTGTACTCACAATGTTGATTTGGCTAATGTCGATTTGAGTATATTATTGTTAATGTATTAAGCTTATTTTATAGGATTTTAGGTTTTGAAATTAAAAAAAGTTATGCGACTTCAAATTAATAAATGCATGTTAATTTTGATTTTGAAACATACGGATGTGATTTGAATTTGTAAATTTGGCAGAGCTCCCGAGTTTAAAATTTGTATAAGACTAGGGTTCTGATTATTGTCGACTTTAAATCAATAAATACATGTTAGTTTAATGATTTAAGATTCATGTTATTGTTATTTGAAATATTCATATTTTATATGGAGTACTTCTTTTATATTTGGTAGACAATTTAAGTTCAAAAATTTCAAATATATGAGTTCTACTTGAATAATGTAGATCTAATAACTAGGATACATTTGCGCTCTGAGTTGTTAGGTAACGCATTTAAGTACATAAGAAACTTCTGAGGATATAGACATTTGAATACGTATATCTTTCTAAAGATACATAGTTGTAGGAGGTAAAAGTGTGTAAATGTATTCGAGTATGCATGTACTCGAAAACTTACGTTGAGTACATATATACTCTCACAATAAATAAAGTGTTTAAATGCGTGTCGATATTTTGAGTACATATAACACTAAAAATATATATACAAATCTAGTACCCAAATACTATATATCTGCTTGAGCTAGATTTGAAATATGTGTATATATGTATCGGGGGAGTGCGTGTGTACTTTAATATAGATACGTGTGTACTCGAAACACCTACGTTCGATATATGAATTCGATCATGTTAAGTATAGGTGAAATATGTGTAGATAAAGTCGGAGTACATATACTCAAATACACTTTGACATTGAGCAATATGTACACTAGAAATGCCAGTTCTAGGAAGTAAATGTGTTTAAATGTATTTATAGATACATTATGTCTTCCGATGTATGTATTTAGTACATGTATACTTTGAAATCCTTAGATCATGTATATATATCTTTAGAATGCAATATGTCTTCCAGCCTTGTTACATATACTCCAAACACACACATTCGATGCAATATATCTTTTATAAAATCTTTATATCTATTAAGAAATGTCTATAAATGTATTTAGAGTACATATATACTCCAAACACACCCATTTCAGTACATATATACTTTAAAAATATAGTTCTTAGTTTGAATAGTACATTTATAAAGTACATGTGTACTCTAGGAACATCCATTTGAGTACACATGTACTCTTAATAATGAATTATAGGTTGAGTGCAAATATATTTTGATATTGAGAAAATGTATATTTGAAATCATATTATGGTATCTCATGATCGGACTACTTAAAGTTTTTTTATTTGAATATTATTTTATGCAGATATGAGATTGAATTTGTGATGGTTACAACTTGTTGTCTAATCAGGTTTTGGACAAGTCTCGAGGTATTTGGTTATAGTTCTTGTCTAGGTTAAACCAGATTTTGAGTTGTATTTTGGAGGTTGTTGGGGTGATTTGCTTGAGATTTGATGTTAGGTTGGTGGAGGAGGCATCTATGGTTTAAACGGCAATGTGGTGGGGGCAGGTTGGGTGTTCTCTCTCATGTTTTGGGTGCTACTGCTGCATTTATGGACAATTTTTTTGGGTGATTTTTGGATAGATTTTGGGAATTTCTTGTCAGTTTTGGTTGCATTTCTAGACAATTTTTGGGTGAGGTTTGATTCTCAAATTCTGCCCCTTTTGGTGATTCGAATGAGCCAAATTAGAAGCTCAAGACTTGCACACTCCTTTACCAAACTCAACCAATTCTCAGTCAGATTTAGCATGTTGTCGGGTGTTTATGAGGATGACTTAGATTGATAATAATGCTTGATTTCTAGTGTTTGTTGCATTGTAGTTCAATGATGATTTGTAGAGTTAGCTTTCTTTATTTAGTTTAGTCCCGTCTTTTGCCTTTCATTTCTAGTATTTGTTGTATGGTAACGTACTTATGACTGTTTTGTGCAAAATAAATGGCAATTGAAGATTTGTCAATGTGGAAATTGAAGATAGAATTTACTGAAAACTCTTTCAGTTATTGAGAGAATGTGTCTTTATGATTATCTTTGCGTAATGTCTTTATGGTCATTTTGTATTATTTTATAATTAAATCCAGCCCGGCTTAAAATATGAGTCAAAGGTCAAATAATATACAATAGAAGCCTAAAATGTTGTCAAAACATGAAACTAAGTTACTATAAATGTAATGGTTCCAACAACATACGAATATAAACTCATCGAATTCTCAATTTCAACCTAATTCTTGAAGATCTGTTGCTAAAATAAATCTCTAACATATAATCAATCGTTGATAAATCTATAACTCAAATTTAATTCAACATATATTATCCTTGACCAGGACAAGGTAGAATCAACCACCATCTTCTCAAAATAATCATTTGAGAGCTCTTCTAATTGAGCTATGGATCATCGTTTCATTTTCATGTCACAAACTGAACTATCTAAGAATGCATAAAAATAACATTACTCTTAGTTGACACAAATAGGAGTATACATGTACTCATGAAAAGTAAATCATGACACATAATAGTAGAAACAATTATTCAACCAATTTCCATAGAGATACATCAACATTTTTTACCTTTTCAAGCACATAAACAGTAAAAAGCATAGAATCATAAACAAATGTTCTTTGCAAGATACCCAATCCTTTTATTTCATTCACTTGATTACATGAACAAATATTTCCTATATAATTAAAAAACTAAAATTAATACTAAGCTCTACAATTCAAATTCTTGCATCAACAATTAGAATAATATATATATATATATATATATATATATATATATATATATATATATATATATATACACAAAAACAAATTATCTCTGATTGTTTGAAGATTGAACAATAATACCTTATTCTTACAATCAACAAACCATATCAAGTAAAAAGGTAGATAATAAAATATTAATTCCTACTATGATAATTGGGAAAAGTGCTTGAGTGACAATAATATATTTAAGGTTCGGTGCGCGTGAGCTTCTTCCGGCTTAAATCGGAAAAATTGCCAAATGTGTTTTGAAAGATTGTCAGGTTCATTTGATAAACTACAATCATAATAGTAAATCACACTAAAATTACAAGCATTTGTCGCTTTCTAAAATACTAAACAACTTATGCAAAAATAATATAATTCAAAATTGAAAAAAGTCAACCAAATATCAAAATTCAAAATTGGACAATTAGTTAAAGAAATACGATATAGTGAAAGTTGAAGAATACTACGGCGAGAAAGAAGACATTGATTGTGGAAAATGACAAAAATAGAGGAATGTGATGATAGATTTGAGGAAGGCGGCGAGGAAGAGATCGCAATAGTGCGAATTTTCGGAGAAAGAAAGATAGGCGGTGATGAAATCCGCGATTAGTAAATTGATGATATCGTCGCGGTGGCGGTAGCGGTGGTAGTGTATGGGCTATAGAAGGAGATGAGAAATTTAATTCATGAATTGTGGCAGTTAACATTTTGACTTGAGAATGTAATTTTTATTATGGACTGATATAAATTGAATGGGTTGAATATTAACTCTTTTATTTTAGATGAATTAGGCTAAAATATGAACTGAACGTATTTGCATAATTAGCATTGATTGATATTTGCACCAGATCCATTTCCCCCACATTAAGTCACAGAAATTTAATCATAGAATCAACAAATGATGACACTAAGAAGTCATCGAATCAAATATATATGATACTAATCATGTCCCAATGATTTTATATATATATGATAAGAAAATCAATACCACGAGTTTTTGATTGAACTCCATGAATTAATATTTTTAGTGCATATATAGGGTAGAAAATAATATAGGTATAGATGATGTTACAGAATAGAGTCTATTTTCATGAGACATAATGCTTGATGAGCCAGACCTCATGACACTTGTTCTCCCAGAACATTCACAGGTTCAGCAAGCCATCAACCTTGCATCTAACATGGGGGATTCATAATATATGATATGGCACACGTGCATCCTTCGGTACCTGCTGCTGATGAGTGAAGATGGAAAACAAAAAAACTCGGTTCTGATTTCAAGCTTCTGGTGCAAAGGGGAATCAACAACAGCAAGCCAACTGCAGAGCAGAACATGTAAAATACTGTCGATGACAGCAAATTTTGTTCTCATGACAGGTCTAGCACTTCAGGTGAACCACCATTTTTAGTTTTGTGCTTCTTTTTCTTACTCCTGCATTGCCATAAGGTAAACCTGTGATTCTGCTGCTTAGGTGCAAACATGAAGAGATTGACAGGATGCCAAATATGAAGTAAATTGAGATGCAAAAGTTCATCTAAAGATACTTGTCATGTGAACTAGGATCTTGGCATGATCTGAGCTTGCGATCAATGTGCTTCAAATCCTTTGTAGATTGGGTGTCTAGTTTAGTTATCTTTGCATGATACACAATTGAAGCAGTCAGATAGAGCAAAACGAAGTAACATAACAAGAATATTATAATTGGAAGTTGCATCAAGTACCAGCAAATCAATGGCATGCAGAGAAGAAGATAGCTCAGAACTTGTGTGAGTAGAATGCTGACGTGATAAAACCCTCCCCAGATATCTGCATATATTTTGCATGTACAATGAAATAGTATGCACAATCAGGAGGATTATACAATTGGAAGAGTTCAGACCTTTCAAAGTCAAAAACCATGCACTCCTCATTGGCCCGACGCAGTGCTGCCAATGCTAACTGCATTAGCAAGAACAACCACATCTCAGTTGTAAAAAGGAAACCTGGTAACTAGAAGGTCAACAGCCACTATTATTGTTTTTGCCACAATTAAGTCACACTTGGATTAATGGCAAGGAAGCTAAAAATGAAAATCTCAGGCCAATTGACCTAGAGTAGTTAACTTCACAAGGAGTGTAAATATACCTGCCCTGGCGAAAATAAAAGGGGCCCTTCAGTACGCATGATCTTATCCACTAATGCAGCTGCAACTTTATGCATCGCCTATGACCATCTCAGTTATGAAACTTACCATTGAATTGAAATCAGATAACAAGTTACTAATGCAGAGAATAACCAAAATACCTTGATCATATTCACATCGACTGTTGCTCCACTAAAGTCCTGAAGAGTACAACAAATCCACAATCATGATCAAAAGTAATATAAAAATATATAAAATGATGGTATTTTATTTTTTATAATTTACTTTTCTGAAGGAGCACAATTTCAATATTTTTCTTATCACAAGAAAAGAGAGTAATTTTGCACTCCAATATACAGTCCAAAAAGTGATGATAAGACCGTACTACCACTAGTTATTTACAGGATTAATTACTAGGCAAATAGAAACATTAAGAGAGGGAAGCTACTATAGTCTCATTTTTGTAACGCACAATGCCTATTTTCTTGTTACAATCAGTTCTCATGGGTTACGATAACCAAGGTAACCAAGAAAATGTGATAAACGTGTGCTTAAGAATTTCGCTTAAGCAGCTAATTCACTGCCAAACAATATATATCAAGGATTCAAAGGAGACCTCCAAATCATTGACAAAACCCTCAAGGGCACGATATGGTGCATAAACAATAAGATCAAAACCAAGACTCTGCAAAAAACAGAAGACTAAATAAGTCAATTGCCAAATTCCAAAACCATAAAAATGCTCCAAAGAAGTCCCCAGTGTCTTACCTGCAGAACTAGCATTTCATTATTCAGGATGAGCTGGTGATCTTGAAAAATCCCTTTGCCAAGTTCCTCTGCTGATACATGATTTTCTTCTGCCTTGCAAGCAGCATATATGCAGGTCAACCTGAGGAACATTAAATGACTTGAGAACCAATAAACTTAAGAAATTTCATGCTAGCTTGAGTGATCTTCCTCAAACAGAGTAGGTAGATGCTTTAGGAACCAGTTCAATCGAAAAAAGGGATTACGAGGGACAGGATTGCATGGTAAAGTTGAAACAAAATAACACAAAATGACCATAAATACTTACATAATATCTTTTGGGTGATGTTCCATTACAGACCATTGCAGATAAAACCTCTTGAAATATATGAGTGTTGTGGCCTGCATACGAAATGGTTTTTCAGATGATCCTAAATTTCAGTAACTTTTTCTGGGTTCATGCTATAGACACTTATACCTGAATTTTCCTGGGGAACTTAAAAGCATCGCATACATCCTGGATTTTAAACTCGTAAAATGCTCGCAAAAGTTGTTCATCCTCAACCTTCAATGGTTTTGGACGAGACTGCTTCTCAGCTGATGAACATCAAAACCAAAATGACAAGAGCTTCATACTTAATGTACAAATATATTTGCAAGAGATACAGCGATTAAAAAGACCAAAAAAATAAGGATAAACCGACCATTGTCGTTAGCATCGCTTTGAAGTTCAGCATAAGAGAAAGACCCATCAATGTCCACCTTCATCCGTGTTGCTCCATACTTGAAAATACATGGTGTTAATACTACCACTAGTTAGCTATAAATTTAAAATTGGCTGTATATAAAGAGGATCAACCAAGTCTTACAATAAAATGAACAATACATAAAACTGCAAAAATAACTCTCGTCAAATTCCAATATATCATTGTTATTATATGATAGGGATAAAGCATCGACTTTTAGATTTCTAGATGTCCAATACAATATCCATGCTATAAGACACGTGAAGAAACTAAGACCAATATCCGATAATCAAACAAAAGAAACTATACTCCCTCTATCAGTCCATCCTTAAAAGAAAATCACATTTGATCTTTCGTGACAAACTTAACCAACTTCGAGGTCTTATATTTTAGTTCTTCATCCAAAACTCGAGCAATCTGATTCATTAAATACCTCCTCCATCCCAAAAAGATTGTCAAGTTTCGTATATAAAACTGCATTGAAACTTGACAATCTTTGAAATATACATTATCAATCACAATTCCTTATACAAGCTATAACCAACCATTATTCAGCATATAATTATGTGAAAAAAAAAACATTTTTTTTCTAAAACACATAAAAATCAATTAAATAAATGCATAATAATTGAGAAGGGTTTAAATACCTTCTCCAAAGCTTGGCGTGCTCTTTGGTTAGCTGCTTTATATTTTTCCTTCTGCAACAAAATAAAATTTACTGGAATTAGCTAATTATTTAGATTTTAAATTATATTGTAGCTGCTTAAATTAACTTTTTTTATTTATTTTAATTGAAATTCATCTAGAACAGAATAAATCATCAAAATAGTAAAAAAAAAAAAAGAAGCTTACTAAATCTTGTTGGGAGAAAATCCACTTGGCTTTATGAGTTGAAGTCTGGAAATCCGCCATTGAATCGATTTCTTCACAAAACCTCTATTCACCAACTTTTCTGATACTGTGTAGAAATTTTTACAATGACCCCTATAACTTTATAAATTAGTATCCCGTTCTTAAAAGATTGAAGGTATGTTTTTAATTACCAAAATTGAGTTAAGATGTAGTGAGTCCGTTAATCGAATTCCAAAATTGAATGATTAAGTTTGTAGAGAACATTTTCATCTATATTAGGTTCGTCAAGGTCAGAGGTGATTTTAACAAATTCATTATTTGTCGTAGATATCTATAAGCGTTTAGCCTAATGATAAAGGTACGAGCGTTTAGAACCAAAAATTCAAGTTCGAGTCTTGACATCACGGTGAACCTAAAGTATACATAATTTCTTTTAGACCAAGAGATCGGCTAAGATGGATTAAAATAGATGATTAGATAAGAATTTTTTAAAAGTATTAATGATGTTAGATGTTGTTCTCGAATAATAATCCTCGTCTCAATTTAATAGTAATATTTTTATTCAATAACCAATGCATCTACTTTAAAATAACAATCGTTATATTAATTATGTACTTATTTAAAAAAGATTAATAAAATTATATACTGAGTAATAGAAAAGACTTCGTATTAATTTTATAATATTTTACGTTAATAATAACATAATTAAATACTCCGTATAAGATTAATTTACAATCAAAATTAATTATTTTCAATTGTTGAGTAAATACTTGTAATTAATAAAAATTGCATTTTTTTTATTAGCTGCAAATTGCAATTATCTCCAACTCCATTTCATCCAACACTCTTGAGCCACGCCGCAACCACCCATGGCCGCCGCCATTCTCCGCCTCCCGCCACCGCCTCCGACTTGCTTACACCCCTGCGCCACCATCTCCTCCTCCCTTAAACGCCACCGTTTCATATCTCCCATCACCTCCTCCTCCTTGACTATTAAAAGCAGTGGTGCAGCTAAGTCGAAATTACCAATTCCTCCAATTAACCCTAACGACCCATTCATAAAGAAGCTGGCCTCAGTGGCTGCCACGTCACCTGACACGCTCCTGAATCGGAAGCCCGACTCCACTACCTCCCTACTCAGTCCCTTGTGAAATGCTAGGTGGAGAGGTCTGTTACATACAACGAGCATCGACCAAAAAGGCCTCCACCGGACTTGCCTTCTCTATTGCTCCATGGCAGGATTGTATATATTGGGATGCCGGTATGTTTAGCCGACTTGTGTGCTTGGTTAGATATTCCAACTATTGTCTATATATGTATCATATTTAATTGCTCTTAAGGAATCTGGACTTGTAAGTGCCACTCATTTTGTTTAATTGAATGGGCATTGCCGATTTTGTTTAACCAAACTAAGCCTTAACTCACTAAGTGGGGCGGCTGTATGGGTATAACGTTGCCATTCAGCTCTATGTCTTCTGTTAAGTTCATAAACTTTAGGCCATTCTGATTTTGCTTAATAAATACATTTCCACTTTTTAGTTGGTACCAGCTGTCACAGAACTTGTAGTTGCAGAGTTGATGTATCTTCAATGGATGGATCCCAAAGAGCCCATATATATTTATATAAATTCCACTGGAACTACTCGTGATGATGGTGAAACGGTGAGTTTTTTTGGGTGGGAAATATGTTCCTGATATTCAATCTTGAAGATTAATACCCCACAACTTGCTGTCTTTATATGGTTCCCAATAGGTTGGTATGGAAAGTGAAGGTTTTGCCATATATGATGCGATGATGCAGTTAAAGAACGAGGTACTTCCTTTCGTGTCATTGCTAGTCCTCTTTCATCCGTGCAATACGTTTAGTCATCATGAACTCCAATTGCAAAATTTACCGTAGTTGGCCTTTTTGTAGATAATTATATATGGTTTAATGCTAAAAAAATTCTTTCATACTTGAACCGTTGAAACTCGGCAGTAATTAAATTGTATGCTCAAGTATGAGAGCTACTTGTAAGCTTTCTTTATTTGGATAGTACATCAATATCATGTAGATACGATCTGGTTAGAGGTAGATGAACTTTACAACTAACGTGAGACTTTTGTATCAACATCTACAGATCCATACAGTTGCAGTTGGAGCTGCTATAGGCCATGCTTGCCTAATACTTTCTGCAGGAACAAAGGGAAATAGGTTTATGATGCCTCATGCCAAAGGTATGGCACACCGTCACCTATTAGGCTATTATTACTGTTGTACTAAAATGTTCTTTCCATCTCATCTGGAATATTTTCTCAGCGATGATTCAACAACCTCGTGCTCCATCGTCAGGCTTGATGGCGGCTAGTGACGTCTTCATTCGTGCCAAGGAGGTTGGATTGAACCAGTGTCTGCCCTCCTTATTTTCCCGTATTTCTGCAGGGTTAATAGTTTTTACTAAGCACGTGCTCATACTAACAATTTGTCAATGCACATAAACATTTCAGGTGATTGTAAATAGGGATACACTTGTTAAACTTTTGGCCAAGCACACCGAGAATGTAAGACACTACAATTCATATTTCTTCGTTCTTGCTTTTAAGCTAGAGAAAATAAAACTGTTGATGGGCGATGCCTTAACCTTCCATCTGCCAGCCTGAAGAGACTGTCTCAAATGTGATGAGAAGACCATTTTATATGGATGCTACTCGAGCCAAAGAATTTGGGGTCATTGATAAGGCAAGTTGTTGGTCCACGTTATTGAGATTTTGTTTTTGAAAAGTTTATAGACAGCTTTTTACCTCTTCAGCCTTTTAATTCCAGTTCGTTTGTTGGTTTCATACTCTGATATGGAGTTTTGGAATTCAGATACTTTGGCGTGGACAAGAGCAGATCATGGCAGATGTTGCCCCACCTGATGCATGGGACAAAAATGCTGGCATTAAAGTCGTTGATGCTATATAGCTCATTATCAAGCTTCGCATGATAACGTTTTGATTTTTTCCCAATTGTCTAAAAGTGGCTTTGTATCCGATTCTTCCTATAGTTGCACCTCTTTACTAATTGGCAACCATGGTGTTGTATGAACTTCAATATTCGACACATTGTGAAGAAAGAACGTGGTATCCATTTTTTCAATCGTCTGAACTTTGTATTGCGGAACATTGGTGCATATATTGTAGACACAAGACTGGTTAAGGTGGAAATGGCTGCAGAAATTGGGTAGTTCTCCGGACAATATACTATGATGTCCAGATAGGGGAGAAGGATTCATGCTGAACGACGATTACATTCTCTCCCTTGCAAAATCTTTTACGTTGTAGTCATGATTTGCAGATACACTGTTCTTATTGTATCCTAAACAGTGGGCAGCACTAGACGATTTCTCCATTTAGAAATGAGATATATTGAATATGATCCAACATCCATCGTCTTCGTTAGAGTAGTTTTAAAACTATAATTTAGCTGGAGATTGATTTAAGTTTAGATGCCTGAGTAGCATCATAATTGAACAATTCATAGTGAATCTTTCTATCAAACCATGAACAACATAAACTAAGAGCATTTGTTAATGTTACATTTGGTGAAGATCACAATTACTCTCTCCATCTCATATTGTATGTTCCATTTTTCAAAAATGAAAATTCCATTATTAGTTTTATTTGTACCAAATATAGTAAGAAAAAGTGGAGGGAAAATGGGTTTTGTGAGATGAGTTTGAAAAATAATGAGTTATATGCATACCTAAATAGTGTTTTTGTAGGTGTGGAATTAATATAATGCCTCCTCTCATACTTTAAAAATATGTTGAAATTCTCAACGGCAGCCTAAGGGGTTATCTTATACCCTTCAATATATAATGCAGGAGTGAATCGCAGAACGTACTTACGCGCTTTCAACTGGACGTTGTATCAATCGACTCCATGTAGACGTTTACAGCAGGTCGAATTCACGCCAAGCAGAAAGTCGAGATGCTACAACAATCCTCCTATTTTAAAGTGCCAGAATGACGATAAGTTTCACATGCAAAACGGTTATTTTTAACTCGTGCGTATAAACTGTATATTGTTTCCCCGAGAAATTGGGTTAACTAGCACACATTTGAAAGACCTTTTAATTTCTAACACATTTTATTTTCTTTGAAGACAAGATCATTTTCACGCTAAAATCTAAACGCCCCTAAAATAACATCTCCATCTTCTTCAATTTCCCTCCCCCATCGCACTACCACCCCACCCACCCAACTACCCACATTCCCCCCTCATCCCTCCCTACCTGCCCTCATCCCTCCTTCTCGCGGACTCGCCCCCACTCACTCCTTCTCCCCACGACCTCACTCCCTCTTTCCCAATCACGACTCTAGCCCCCTCCTTCTTAAAATCTCGACCCCACATACCCCCTACCTGTGGTTTCCAAGGATTTTGAGTATGGGAGCGCGGGGGTCGCGATCAGGCTGGAAGGGTCAGAGGGACGAGGCGATTATATGGCGGCGAGAGGCGCTGGGAGGAAAAAGATAAGGAGGGGGAAAAGAGGCCACGTAAGAGAAGTGCTGTGCAAATGTGGGAAGGTGGGCAGTGGAAATCATTTAAGACAAGTATTTTAAGGAGCAAGATTTTGTGACGCTTCGCATAAAAACTGCCAATCTTCAAAGAAAATAAAGGTGTTAAACTAAAAGACATTTTAAATATGTGGTAGTTAATCAAATTTCTCAGTATTTTTTATATTATATCTTTAATTAATTTATAAAAATAAATAATACATATGTTATAATTTTAAAATAATTTAAGAAAATGGCGTAAAACAATCAAGTGGCTGAGGCGGGAGGGAGACGATGAGCAACCCATCAACCACCGTGAAATTAGCCTTCGCCGCCATCTCTCTCTCCTTCGCCGCCGCCTCCACCACCTCTCTCTCCTTCCTCAACCGTCACTCCACGTCATCACCAGCTCACGCGACAACCTCGGACTTGCTTAACATCCTAGGCCCAATCGAAGAATCCTCGTTAGTCAACGCTCAATTGTCTCAACAGCTCTGGTCCTGCTTCAAATTCCTCGTACCATTTTCGAAAAGTCAACGGTCAACGCATCGCTCTCTTTCGTCATGTATCACTCCAGAAGAAGAAGTTGACCAATTGATTTATTGGCCTCCAGCTCCTGTTATGGAGCTGGCTCGACTCGCCGTTGACTCGGGTGGCTATCCCGACTCAATTCATCGTGCTCTTGATCCTATTCCTATTACAGTTAGTATCTCGAAAATATTGTCGAGTTTGGTTCACTTTTTAAATTTTGAAATCGAAATATTTTTGTATATGTTGTGTAATAATTGTAATTGGTGAGAAATATATCGAAGTTTGACCGATATTACTGTTTATATGATTATTTTGATTTGAATTGAGGTTGTGTGTGAATTATGATCACGAAGTTTATTAATTTTGATAATTGAAAATCGCAATCGAAGTTCATTGATTTTTATAATTGAAAATCGCGGTTGGAGTTTATTAATTTTCAACATTTGGTGTGCTTTAAAATTTTGTGATGTTTGATTTTAGTAGATTGTTTAATTTGTTGAATAGGTTCCTGACGTGGAAGGTTGCAAGGAGTATCAATGTGAACTTACTAGAACTCCATATGGCAGACGCTTCATCAATGAAGTAAGAGTTATTATCTATATGAAAATTTTGAAAACTGCTCTTGTAGAGGATGATTGTTGGTTTGACGTTTATGGCTTGTTCGATTTTGTAGGAGTTAAATTCCTACTTAGAATCTCTGTTCAAGGTTATACTTGAAAGAGGACCAAGCGTTGGGTTGAATGTGTCATTGGATCGGTATGATCTATTTCATGGACACCTTTTCATTGCTGTGGGATCTAGGAGGCTCGGTATCCTGTAAGTTCACACGTAGTATTATTTTCGAAACTAGTTTTCCAATATTTTACTATCTAACTATACAATGAAAAATTGACAGTCTAATAATGCGGAGGGATATTCCTTCTTTCATGCCAAAAATCTATTTGTAAATGTACGCATTGGCTTTAATTTGGTGCTAGTATAAGTTCTGGTTTGATGTACTGGACCAGCTTATGCTAGTGAAAATCTTTGTGATATATTAACTGTGAATATCTCAAAGTTCATATACCCGGGCCTCACTTTATTTTGATTCATTTAGTACCACCGGTTATCTTAATATTTTTGAAAGTTTTTCTTGTACTCCTAAAATATTTCTTGCCTTAGCGCTTTCCTTTTAGTCCAAATCTCTCCAACTCACCTAAAGGACTCGGGTACGATATTCTGCAGGTTTCATGCAAAAGAATACCCAGCATATGATAAAAAGGTGTTCCCATATAACATGGGTTACTGCCAAATAGGTAGGTTTACGTAAATGATAATACTCACTTATGTGATCGTTGTATAGTTGAGTGGTTTATGTAATATTCTTGAATCAACTACTAAAATCAGCAACTGATCGATAGCATTTATAACATATCCAAAATTCAACTTCCATACACAATATGGAGAGCAGAGAAGTGTCTGTTGTATCTGACTATTTTAATCAATCACTCTCAGGTTCTAATGTAGAATATGATGATGAAATGAATTTGCGGAACATCTTGTGGCTTGCTCCTTTACCAAGTGATGCTTCCAACAAATGGTTGGCACCTGGTACTTCTTCTTATCTCTTTGCTTCTTTAGTGGGATGTTGATGTTTTATGTATCTTGAGATGATAATGTTGGATACAGCCATATTCCAGTTTTGCATTTTTTTGTTTACTTTAGTGCTCCCACTTTTGAGTGACCCCGCTTAGGCAGGAGCCTTCTCAGAGGCATTGGTGCATGTTGATGTTTATAGTGCTCTACTTCCCACTTTTGAATGATTTCGAATGTTGTCTGGCCTCAACATTCTATTTCCATCTCTTATGAGGATAACTTGCAATTAAGCTACCAATAGTTGATGACTTGATGCTTTTAGATTATAAACTATGGGACCATCGACACTGAAGAAATCTAATTTCTAGAGATGGTATTTGATTTGAAAATGCATGCTATATTATACTTTCTGTTTCTGCAAATAAACACCCTGCCTTAAAATGGAATTTATGGCTTTGGTTCCTAAATCTGGATGTTTACTATCCTCAATTGTAAACACCAATTGATTAGCTTGATTGGTGTAAAATTGTTCACAGGAGTACTGGTGGTATTAGATGCACATCCAGGGGGCATCATATATCGTGATCTCATACCAGAATATGTGCATATTGCACGGACCCTTTACGAAGGTATAGTTTTCCATATCCGTGACAGCAAATCACACCACAATTTTTCCTGAACGGTATAATTGATAATAATACAATTGCTGATATGCATGCAGATGATTTTGGTGAAGTTGTAGTAGATGTCAACTACCTCAATGTTGGAGATGATAAAGTGCCCAACTACCAACTTTTTATTTGTTGACCAGCCATATCTACCTGGTCCTAATTATTATATCTCTAAGAGGAGGAAACATATATTTATTCCAAACCCTTTTTGATGCTCATTTGAAGTTTCAAGTTTCTTTGGTATCAATTGCATCAGAAAGAAAGATCTGTACTACTGGTGGAGCTTCGATGTTTTGGCCCTGTACAGTACATTTAACATTCCAAATCAATTACCAAACACAGATTTTGTTTACTACTGATACTGTTTTCTTCTTCAAGCTGTTCCTCATTACCTTATTAAAAGGAACTTAAATTGGTATTACTAATACTTTGAAGGTCCTATAAATAAATAAAACTTTTATCTCATTTTTTGTCAAATTAATTAGAATGTTTTCTCATGTCCAGTAAAACACGCTATGTACTTCACAATCTTCAAATTCTATTGCACTATTAATCTCGAACATTAGTCAACATCCACATCCAATAATGTTACAGAATATACATCAATGTCCTACTGCATTATGTACAACCTAGAATAATTTCTTCCTAGCTACCTCTTACTATCAGACATTCATCTGCAATTAAAGCTCATAAGGTCACTCTTATGAGGCCTGCCTTAATTGAGATTGATGCAAAAAATGTGCTGATCCACAGCCACCCTCCTTCGCTTTCTCAATGGTCGCTAACAGGACTGCTAAAAAGTTATCAGCTTCATCTTTATATACAAACTCAACGTCGATGTGGAACAATGGCGACAGAGTTTGGGAGGAGTTCCGTCGGTTCCCCCTGCTACCACCACCAATTCTTCTTTGCATGTTATTATTGTTCTGCCTCAAGAATGTATCCGAACTACTTGCTACAATATGTACAACTTCCCCATTGCAATCGGCATGAATGACACTATCCAGTTGGATATCTGTTTCTATCACCCATTCCGGCTCAGCAGGAATTCCTTGGAAGGTTGGTTTACCTAAATCTACCAGACTTGAGCAACTAACAACTAAGATAAGTCTATAAGTGATTACAACAAACCTTCCACCCTGTTTAAGTGTTTTGCACATGATTAGTGTCTCATCTCTTAGTTTCATTCCTTCATCAGCTTCGGCTAATATTGATGTTCCAATCGCTTCTTCCCAGGAATAGGCCCGGAGGGCTGATTCACTACTCAAGGCTCTTGGTAGACGGACCCTGAAACGCTGGGACGCAAGATGAGATCTACTGCGATTCCGTATGCTCTGTGCAGTTTTTCCCGTCACCTCGAGGATGCTAGCTGCCGGTCTTGTAACTAACCCTGTTACTCCAAGGACGACACCTGTAAGGGACCCATAGATGGCACACATCATTCAGTATCCAAACTAATTGACATATAAGATGACCAACTGTAACATATTCGGAAGTTACCAACAAACATTACCTGAAAAGACACCTGGAATTCCATGCTTCTCAGCCCCTCTTACTGGAGACTGAAGAAGACCTGTGAGACCCTATAAGGAAGAATACAAATCTGTTACTAATAACAAACATGACGATATTTTATAGAGATGCTCTATGGGAGACACTTCTCAACCATCAAGCAGTATTCACTGCTTCCTGCTCGCGAGGAAAGAAAGAAGAGCAACAAGGTTCAGTTCAGATTTGACTGTTTGCAGCATGGGAGCAGATTACCCAAAAAATCCCTGGGAAAATGAAAAAAAAAAAGATATCTCGGTAACGAAAACTATAGGGGGCTGTATTGGCGAGATCCAACGGTGAACAGCAGCCCAAAAGAAAAACCGCCTGGAAGTCAGAGGACCTTTAGTACTGTACTCCACCCCCGAACCAGCAGCCTTCATGCCAAGCAAGACCGCCCTTTGTTTAAATGGTTTTAGAAAGTAATTCAAAGTTCAGAATGTATTGCTACATGAAGTGGACTTTTCAACAATTTATAGAATGATTAACTGGTTTTAGAATTTATAAAACGTTAGGGAGAACAGAAACGATTGGACAAAATTAATCAAATTGCTTTGGATTATGGGTTTGAATAAATAACTTAGATTTATCTCGAATGAGGAAAAGATTAGACCAACTAATCTAGATACAATCGAGAATCCATCTTTATCCTTCTATACTTCTCATTTGCTTCAACAAATCCCAACTTTTCACCTTATCCACATAACGGTTCCGCTCTAGATCCGGGTAGAATCAATTATACACAAATTGGTCCAACGGTAACAACGTTTGTTCTTTACATATTGGTCCAACAGTTACAAATAGTGGTTTTGGAAATTCATAGAGAAAACTACACTGCACTATTAGCTCTCACAACACAAAAATTAGACCTAATAATCTACTTATGTGGTGTTTTAACTATACATTCAAATGTAAGATCAATTATGATAATTGTGGAGTAGAGCCATATAACGTACAGGGTGCAAAAAATAGCTTATAATTTTATTCTCTAGATCCAAGTTCTAGTTGATTTATAATTGTAGTTAGGTATCATTTAGAGCAGGATCACGTTCTAATACAAAATCCACAGAATCCTCTAAATATATTTACGCAAGTGATGCAATAAATACTAAACTCAACACATCGGCATACCTCGAAGAACCCATTAATTAATCCTTTGCTTTGTGATGCAGTTCCTTTCTGTTGCTTATCCATCTTTGCCACCATCTGGTCATCAAATGTGAATGCAACTATGCCCTGCAGAATTTTAGACCTGGGTTATAGACCAATTAAAAGAAGGCTTAAATGGACTGTTATTTCCCCAATTAGTTTAAATTGTCCCCTCAATTATGCCCGGTTAATAAGCATGACTTTGTCTAACCCCGCCAATCGGAAAGTTGACAAACTAAAAACCAAAGTTATACATTAAATCAACTGAAAACCATAAGACGAATAACCCAAAATCAATATATATATATATATATAAACCAAAAAGATGAGAACCAATGGCATTTGTTTGAACTGTCATTAATCAAGAATGAGTAGCATTAACCACTAGGGTTAGTCTAGTGTCCAATGGATACGTCTTCAACATCTCATCTCCGCACCTTCCTCCATTGACCTCATTTACGGTTGTCTAGTGTAGTAGGATGTTTATTAGCAGGTGTAGTTGTCAAATTTTCAAGGTTGAAAGGAGATGTTTCGTGTTTTTGTTCCCCGGGAGGGGGGGTGCAGAAAAGGTGCTGCCTCTGTTATTTGTTCTGTACCTTGTGTGCCACTTTGCTGAACTGTGTCGCAGCATCACTTACGGCATAGACAGTATTACTCACAAGACTAGTGGTGCCTTGAGCAACACCTGTTACAAGACCTGCAGGACTCTGAAAAAGAAATTTGTCTGTATCACCATCCACGAAAGGAGTCAAATAAAGTGAGGATGTGACTATAAGGAACATATTTAAAAGGAATATCTGCCTTTCTGGAAGGATTTTCCTTTTGCATTAATGTCAGGAGTTAACCTACTGTCCTGGCTAGGAAACAACAAACCTTGAAAAGACCTCGAACAGGGACTGACAAGAAATCTTTGATTCCAAGGCCTACACTCCTTGCAAAACCAATAGGATTTCCTAAAACGCCAGCAGAACCAAACAGCTGCAAAATGAGAATTTATTCTGTTATAGCCGAAACAGAATATATTTTAGGGACGTGAAGATTTCACAAAAATTATGCAAGTGTTATACTGTTATCAGAACTGTACAAATCAATTTATATATTCCAGCTAACACTTCATATGGAAAATAGTAAAGAAGGATGATCAACAATTTAATAATTTCCATGTATGTTAGTTTATAATCAGTCTTTATTCCCTAGATTCTTCATTCTTGCTTCATCATGTTGAAAATGTCTAATCAGACTCTGAGTGTCTGGTTCTTGTTCCTTTGTGCCAAGACTAATTAAAACTAACAAGGTCTAACAATCCGTCCCTCTCTCTCTCTCTCTCTCTCTCTCCCTCTAGGAGTCGGCAGATCCCTATTTACCACAAATCCAAGATGATACAGAAAGTACCATAGAAGGCAGCAGGGCAGCTTACACATTTATCAACTAAGCAAAAGGTAGAGGCAACTGATACTCTTCAGAATAGAAATGCCGAGTCTTATCTTGTGTATTACCTTGTACATCTCATGAATAAACTGACGAGTATAGTGCCTAACAAGAATTTCTTGAACAGACTCCCAGCTAGCCAGCTGATGGGAAAGGGATAAATGTTTCAGATGAATTTGTGCTCCTTCAATATCAGCTAGAGCCATAATGCCCCTCTGCAATCCAGCACTTGAGAGTTCAGAACAGAGATACATGTGAAAAAATAGCTAAAATATCTCCAGCAGATTCTTATTCAGTTAAATCAGTAGAAAACTTTTTTTTTACTTCCAACTGCTTAGAAACTTGCTCTCAGACACAAGTCAACCAACCAACAAACTTGCTCACTTACATGGATGAGGGATTCCCCTGACGTAAGTACCCCATTTCGAAGTACCCATGGACTACTAGAGAAGCTGCAAAAAAAGTTCACCATCAATTTACGTTTCAATTAGAAAAAGTTGCAACTCTATAAATACATAGTGGACACATTTCCCACAAAAAACAAAGAGATACCTCAGAGAGAAATTGATGGGTTCCAAATCTAGTTGTTCAATGTATATTTTCTTCTGCTGACGAGCTAACATGTGAATTTGCTGCCAAGGAGCTCCAATAGGAACCACCAAAGCAAACAATGTACTTTCATTAGTATCATGGCTGGTCTTTCTATTTAAGTATTGTTTGTTTCTCAAACTTGAAACAGTATTAGTCGGAGTCATTGTGGATGCACCACTAACAGACGTAAAATTAGGATACACAGGATGTAAAATGGATTCAGTATTATCTAACACTCTAAATTGGAGTCTGGAGGATATTGTCTTTGCAAAATATATCAGGCTTATTAAAATATCTTGTTCCAGATCTAGATGAAAGTCTGCCACCCTGCAAGCAAATGCAAGTGGCATTAAGAAGCAGCATAACCATGAAAACGCTCTGATAAAGACAAAGCTAAAGCATACCTCAAACTAATATATTCAAAAGAAACCGGTGCAGTATCTTTATTCCTCCACTTCGCTATGGCCAAATAGAACACAGGTTCTCTTACCTTGCCAGATGCACTTGCACTAATCCTCAAGGGATCATCTATCATCTTAATCTGGTTAGCTAACTGGCCTTTGTTTTCAGAGTTGAAAGACAAAATAACAGGATAAGGAGTATTAAGTAACTGATTGTCAATTTGCAGATATGAAATCTGCAAGCTAAACTTTTGCTGCTCTAGACTTTGCATTAGTTCGATTGCCACACCTTCTGCACATGCGAAGAGCAATTCCTATGAAATAATACATTGCTTATCAGGCACAAAATATTCCCATTTAAAAAATTCTCTATTAAAACTTATACTAAGGATACCTCTGCAAAAGAATTCATCAGCGAGATTCCAATGAAAGAAACATTAATTGTGATTCTTTCTTTGTAATGATCATATGGTTCAAGCTTCTGATCAAGGTTTCTCTTATCTTTCGGAAAAGATAACTTGTTACTATTGACATCATTCTTAATATGATAAGTCGAGTCAATGATGCTGAGAACCTGCATTAGTTCGAAATATCAGCAGGCCACTAACAAAGAGAATGCCACTTATCCCAATAACTGCCTAGAATTTTACCTTGATTGCACCTTCAGAATGGACAGAGATGAACAAAGTCCTTTCTGGTTTCTGAAAGATAAAACAAGAAGTTTACATCTAACAAACACTTCAAGTTCAACAAATGAAACTTCTCTTTCCTCTAAAACATATATATCGAACACAAGTAATTCATCAAACATCACATTATGCTTGTTATAATGACAACTATAATATGGATGTATAACGCAGATAATAATAAGAAGAACAATCTAATGGAGTAACCCTTCAAGGCTTCAACAGATATATGAGGCACTGATGACACATGCATTAAGTTCACACAAACACAAATATTAACTTCTTGAGCTCCTACTATACATTGCTTGTTCACAATTTAGAATCTACAGTTAAAAAAAAGAAAAAATCCCTCATGACAGAATGGAATATTGGACAATTGATCTGATTTGCAGAGCTAGTTTTGATAGTATACAGAGTATGGTAGATGCAAGCTTGGTAACAGAGAATTAGTTATTGCACACTAAGTGTGCCTCCCCTAATATCACGTCGAAGTTTATTTACCTAAAGAGAGTAGACAAACAAAGTCCAGTGTTGCCTGAATCAACTTGTGTAGCAAATTATGCTCTCTTTCTGTTATAGCAATTTTCAAAAGATGATACAGAAAGTAACATAGAAATTCTTATTATTTAGGGATATTCAAGTATTTAAATCCACTATTACTTCAGCTCAGAAAAAATCAGTCCAACGGAGAAGGGATAATTGTTTAAGATTGTTATAATTGATGAAGTACGAAGATTGGGTTAATATATCCTGTAAACTCATGGAATGTTCTAACTACAAAAAGACAAATAGTAAAGTTCAGCAGATTTGCACCTCTAAAGTTGCAGGGAAGTGCACAGGTGAGAAATCTTTCACATCATCGAGAGCATATGACCCCACCACTCGTTCCCCAGGTACCTGATACACAGCATAAACCATATCATGAAACATAACCAAACAAGAACCTACTAAAAACACTGAAATCATACCTCCACGATTAGCCGGTGCGGGTTGCATGGTTCATCCCAAGCATAAGGGCAAGATGTGTACGCATTGACCAATGTTTCAAAACTCTCACATCTCTGTTGACATACTCGTATCCTCTACAACTTGCCAAACAGTTAAACATCAGAATAAAAAGCCAAAATGTACATCAAATAATAATTATTATGAAAATTAAAGAGATCAAAAATCTTTATTACTAGTTACTAATTATACGATTCATAATCAGGAGTCTACCTAAAAATACTCACTCCAATTCAATTTAATTGACGTTTTTGGTTTTCATGACAGCTTGACCACGATGTACTTTTTTTAATTTATGAAATACACAAATCTCGATAATATATCCTTTGACAATTTGAGATTACATGATACAAAATTAATATGATAAATTAACTCAAAACAGCCAGCATCAACCAACTCACCTCCTTTGAGAAATTGTCAATTCTATATGGCATAAACCCTGTATCATCGATAGATACAAGGATTAAATGTGTTCCAGAATCTCCAGTGGGCCTTCCAACAATTTTTTCTTCTTTAAAGGACATATCAGCACTTTGAACTTCTATGCGGATCAAAATTACTGCTCCAGAAATAAAATTGCGCATTTTGATCTGAGTATCACCTAGATGATCTGGCAAGAAGCAACCTGACCACTGCCAACCAGGTTCATCAAAACGAACTGACACAAGCAGATCCCTGCAAATATTATATCAGGCCTAGAATTAGAAAGATTTGGTAAACCTGTAACTGACAAGTGCCAGAAATTAATAATATCCAAGACAATGCATATTCAATTATACAATAGGATTAGAAAATAGTTTTTCCTGCCTTAAACTGCTTTAACAAGTAATATTTGCCTCTATCTCCAAAGGTACAGTGTATCCTCAAAGTCAAATACTTCTCTCTTCGGACTAAGGTAAATATAAATCCGGTACTTAACCAGCAGAACACTTGGACAGTGGGTTTAGTCTAAATCATTGGTTCACCTTAAAATTAAGAGCAGATGGTTATCCTATGGAACCCACCTTTTAGTTGTTACAAAGGCTGATTAGCAAAGAGGATAAACTGAACTTAAAATCTGAAAAGATAAACTAATCCTTCAGTATTTCAGTCCTCGCAACTCTTAGAGCTTTTGATAACATATAAAGTAGGTGCCAGAAGTGAAAGCACAGACCTGATACTGCATGTTTACCAGATGGTGTGTGTCTGTGAAAGAGAGGGCCGGGGGGGAAGGTACCTTGTTGTATCAGTCCATTCAATAGTAGAGTGTTGACCAGCTTCTAAATGCAACACAAGACCAGTCCCTTTCTGCTTGTAACTGAAAGCCTTGTTGCAAGCATTACTGATCACATATCTACACCATTAGATACAATATTAGATGTATGCTAGGAAAGGATGACATTTACTGCTCAGCAACAGAATCAAAATTAAGAACACAGAGAATTGCCTGTGCTGAAAGGAGATTATTCTCGTTTTTCCTAAAAATGGAGCTGCAGAAGCACTAACAGATACCAGATGACCTTGGCTCGAGGATGGTTGAGGAATAAGGACAGTTATTGTTCCCGTTGGTGGGACCAGTGGAAATGGCTCTGACCAGGGACCATTAACTACATCACCAGCAACATGGCCAGAAATTCCCCTACTGATTTTGACCATAACTTCATTAGGGGAGCAATCTGCTTCAGGAGAATACATGAAAGCATCAGCTGTTCTTTCCTTACTTTCTGCAAATGAATTGCATCTCAAACCCATTTGACTTCTTGTCTGGTATTCTTCTTGGGAATTAGGAATTAATATTTCATTACTATCTGATCTATGAGTTATAGAGTTCGCCTGCAATAATGAACTAAATGCACTCGAGGGTTTTCTTACTGAAGTTCCTTCGGTTGATCTTTCTAAAATATGATTTATTTGTGATGCCATTGTTGGCTTTTCCTTCACCACAATACTATGTAGATCCTGGTTTGAAGACAAAACAGCAAGGCCATTCCTCCTACCAATATACATGCCTTGTTCGTCCAAATTGTAACATGAAGGAATGGTGAAACCATGGCCTTTCGTTTCATTGAGAGAGTCTGATACTACAAGAGGGAAACCAGTGCAATTGTATAACAAAAATGGAACAGAAATGCATACTTCACGGGCTCCAGATAACGAATCCATTATCTTCTCAATGTTGACATATAGACGACCTGAAAATTGGAAGCTATGATATGTGAGGAAATAATTTCAGCACAATATCAGCTTCATAACGAATTGGATGCAAACCACAGCATACCGCTATATGATTCAGAATCGAACATAATAGTCTCGAGGAGGGAGTACTTGGTTCCGTCCAACTTGGCCGTTGAGCTGAATATGTCACCACGGGGAAACTTCACAATGGAAGATCTAAAACCATGCACATGGAAAGTGATTGTCAGGTCATGAGAGGAATCAACATGAGAGAATGATATTTCCACCTGAAAATACATTACGAAGAGAAATACATTACGAAGTGATTGCATGAAGAAAATACATTACGAAGAGAAATTGGAAGAGATTTCTATCAAAAGTTGAAAAATTGTGGGTCAAACCTCTGAAAGTGATGCATGTCGGGTAACACTCCCATTCTCTATAGTAATTGAAACTGCTTCTGGAAGATAATTTTTCAGTACTAATGGACTGCTCAGGGTCATCCAATAAATGTATCGCGGCTTTGAAGTATCAGAATCATGCCGGATGTGATCAGGACTTCTAGTAAAGCCCATATTTTCATGACTGTTGACAACAGGGAATCCCTTCTTTAGTTTCCCAGCCGAAGGCAAACATTTAGCATTCACCAGTATGCAGCAGCGAAACGGATCACTACTCGGATGAGATGGATAGCAAACAATAGGACGCAAAAAGCTAATCCTATTTTCATGTGACAGAATACCGGAGATGCTATAAGCTTCACTCCAAAGGTAAGTATTACCAAGCGGACGACACCGTACTCTGCCCGCTTCAGCCAAATGTAGAGGAAGAGGAAACTCCTGACCTGGATATACTGGGTCGAGGATCTGAATTGTGTAATTTGAAACAACAAACGACACATCTGGTTAACTCCAAGTGAAAATATCGACAGCACAACAAGAAAAAAGAACAGGCTACATAGACGATTTGATATACCAATATAAAGCAAATCACTCTTGCAAATGTTCCCTATTTCTTAACCTGAACTGAAATACTGGACATTGAAAGAACAGGAGCTTATTTACCTTTGGAGAGACACCAAAAGGGATGTCAAATCGTACTTCAAGAGGCATAGGAGTTGAATTGAGGAGCACAACCTGAACAAGATAAAATCAGATAAAGTGCCTAGGTAATGATTATGATTACATATTTAACACGTACCGTTGAATACAACCGAATCAATTTCGTGTACTGCTCGACAGAAACATCAACCACAACAGGAACTACAAACCCCTCATGTGTATTTAAACTACCTTCCCCTGTTGATTCAACCTTTCGATCCCTTCTTGCAGAGTCCTTGTTATGCACTTCTGACTTACTTGAGGATTTTGAGAAATTGACCTCGAAGTAACTGTGTCCTACAAGATCTATTGAGATAGGATCAGATGGTGCAGATGTTCCTTCAAGTTGAATCAGTATATAGTGATGCGCAGCTTCAAGTAAAAGTTTGTCACTAAGTCTGTCCGAGGATTGAGAAGGCAAGTGACGGATAAGTTGTTCTTCTGGGGTTTCATTGACATAAATCGGAAAAGAAGAGCCAGGTTCTAAGGCGTTAATATCCTGGGATGGTAATAAACTGAGGTCCAAAAACTCAGAGTGCAGCTGCCCTTTGTAGACGGAGAAAAGAAGAGGCAAGGAAGTCAAGTTTTGTATAACATATGGAGCAGAACTTCCTGGGTATTGATCTTTATCCATCTGATAACTTGCGAACCCACTGTCTTTGGAAGGACAATCCGTCTCCGTTCGACCCCATGAATCCTCTACCATTGAAATTGTCCTAGAAATAACCTGCACAAGCAGAGATTAGACGAACTCCACCCAACTTAATAACTTATACAACTCAGATATGTAACCCTTCCACAAAGAAGAGGGAGCTTTTCATGTTCAGAGTTCAAAATGCCAAGGTGTTGATACGTGTCCAGATTCCACCAATACTTTTGGGGTCCAAAATACCATAACAACGACAAGTCCCAATGCCTCTAAAGAGGATCCTGCCTAAGAAGGGTAAGGGGAGGTCGGATAGTACGCATCGACTTAAACTACATGTATCAGTGGATTCCAGCCACATATTCAATGGAACAGAACAGAAGGGCTCTTTTAGAGACAGAATAAGTTAAAGAGGCTAAACAGACTAAGTTAGAGTCTTAGCAAAGTAAGAAAAAATTGCAAATCAGTGTCCTAATCTGCATGTGCACCTTTTTTAGCATGCATCAAGAACAACTTGTTATGTTTTAAAAACTAACAAATGAAAGAATTCCTTGCCTCTATAAGGGATTCAGTAACATTCAAATTGAGCTGTGACTCAGATTGTACAAGGATATCCATCGTTCTTGCATTGTTCAACAGGGCAGTTTTGCCATGCTTTTGATCTAATTTTAGCTGAAAATTCCAAGGCTCTAGAAAGGGCTCCCACATAACCTGAAATACTCCTAAATTGAGGACAAAATTGTTCAAAAATAAATAAATAGAACAGTGACTGTTGTTGTAGCTGCTTTTACCTTGTCAACATTGTTAAAGTTCACTTGGAGGTCACTTTCAACTAATCCTTTCATCCCTTCTTCTGTTACATTGGAACTAAGAATCGTGTTTCGAAAAACAATCTCAAGCAACGGACCACCAGGGCTCCACTGCATCAACAAGAACAGTTACTAAGCTATGAAAAGCAGAAGAAAGAGGGAAAAACTGTTGAAAATATCCTATCTAAGCAAAATCAAGGGGCTTTCAGGCCTAGCGAATAATTAAAAGAGAAAAAATAAATAAAACAGCAAAACAAAAAACAATATAATGAATTAAAATAGACATAATGAAAGTAATTCGTTGTACCTCATATGGGGACAATTAAACTGGATGTTAAGGAACTAAACTGAAAGCCTAATATGGAGACAATGGTAAGAAAAAAGAAGAGGCTCATCCTGTAACCGAATAGAGGAGTAACCAAGGACCTTATATTGTGGTATTGACCCAGTAACTTCTTCAGGTTTGATAACATATTCGAACATAATTAAGGAGATGGAGTGATCATAATTCATTGTCTATACTGAGGGTAAAAAATTTAGACAATATTTCTACTGTTAAGACTTTAATAAGTGCATTAAGACTTTAGTAAGAGCATCATTTCTAAAAACGGAGTATTTACCTTCCCATCTGTTAATAAAATAGTGACTTTTCCTAGTTTGATGACAAGTTCCAGCATGGCAAATGCTAAATGAGAAGTGCCCTCTTCAGGGAGCTCAAACTGTAGTGAAGACCATAAACATATTACATGACTTGTAATCCACCCATCTAATGTTTCACACTGGATCTCTAGTTTTATGCTCATATCTGCCATCTGGTAATTGACGACATTTGCTTGAAGAATTATCTGAGATAACTGCAAGAGATGCCTCATCTGCCGGTTGTTATCACTATAGAATTCCACCGAGGCACTAGCCTTCTCCAAATTCACTTTTAGTTTCAGGGTTTGGTGATCAATAATCAGTTCGCTGCATCTAGTTTGCATGCAAAAGCTGACAAATCCACACTGATTTCCAGGGTTTCCATTGCCTAAATCATTCTCACTTGCAACAGAATACTCTCTGAACACACTAAATGCATGATCATTAAGTAGAATAGGAACATGAAGCGTAATGCCTGCTTCTTCCATGCCCAGAAGATAAAGATCATTGTCTTTCTCTATAATTTCTGGAGTACCACTACATGACACACTAGGAGATTCACGAGAATCTAGTGAGACATCAATAGTAGAAACCCGAGCAAGATCATTTGGATAGAATTCCAAACCATTTGTCAACTGATCTGTGGCCGACTGTTTGGACAACTCTTCAGAGTAATACTTGACAGCATCGATGATCCGGCCCCAATCATAAATATGAAGCCAAATTTGAAGAGAAGAGAGGAATATATCAAACTTGTTTCCTCCCCTGGCAAGTTTTACAAAATTTATATCCAGAACTGGTGAATCTGGGCATGAGGATGAGGCCTCTGCAAGTTTAACTGAGTTCAGAGATGAGAATAATGCTAGTGATGAGAATGATATGTCAAGTAACTGAGGCTCATCATTTACAAGGTCTGCAGAAAGAAAGAACTGCATATCAGCATGAGCTGAGACTTCAGAGGTGATAGAGTCTTTTACTGGTTGGTGCAACCTAACTGACATTGACCTCACACAAGATCTGATCTCTGTTACTGTGGGCGTCGTCCTTTGTGAATATGTAGGATTATCTACCAGACTCTTCTTTAAATGACGAAATTGGAAGACATCACCGGTGTAAAACTTGAACTCTTCATCTATGATGGAGAACTGGTTTATGACATCGAATAAACCATTGAATCCCGCAACAGAACGTTCATCTGTAGATAAAGAATAGTCAAAAGAGTTTCAGCGGTTACCACCATTGTAAGCATATGAAAATAATGTTTTTAAAAAATTTGACTATGAACTCAACATACCCTCAGCAATAAGCTGGCAATTCAAGACTACCGTCATTATACATATTGGACAAGAGGATGCTACACAAGGGATCCTCACCCATGCATCAGCACTTAATTGGGATATCAAGTCAAAATGTTGGCCTCCACCAACTTCTGAGGATTTAAATCCACCATCTTTCTGAAGTAAAAATAACAGAGATAAATCACGCCCAAACAAGTTTAGGCAATTACTTCGATCTGCAATTTTATCAGCCATCACCAAAAGGTCGGATGGAATTTCCTTCATAGCAACATCTTTAGTCCCATTCCCGATGAAGCTGATATAGAACTGTGGAATATCAAGCTTTAAACATTGAGATACATCGGAATGAGTAGGAGTGAATAAATTAGATCCGAGTATTTCAACATTATAGACAATGCCCATCTTGTTTCCTGGATTTATATCAACCAAATCTCCACTAACAGGCTGATCTGTACCACCAAAGCTCCAATCAGGTAATGCGAAGTAACCGATAATCGTGGACAGACAATCAGGGGATAAAGTGCAAGAGACATGCTGGATGCCAAAACATAAATTAAGTGCAGATTCTTCCAATCCCACAGCATCTTTCTTCACACGGAGATTTAGTACTGGAGGAAGATCGGGAGATACAGGACCCCAGAGAAAGTCATGAACCGGCGAAGCCCACAATGAAGAAGAAAAAGTTGTCCCCACAGTTGAAACAAATATGTCAGACAGATCATCACTGATGGAGAACAAAGAATTAGCTGCTGGTAAAGAAAGAGTTCCTAGTATACATGATGAATCATGAAAATACACTTTCATGCAGCTGATGCTAAGTTCAACCTTCACTGAAGAACTATCATTACAAACATGGGGCATGTAATCTGCAGCAGACGCCAGTCTAATCCGTCTAGAATAAGGACTGCTTAAATCCCTTGCCATGAAGGTGGACAATGGTGTGCTTCTAGGCAGCCATTCTACTAGACCAGCTTGTTTTCGCCAGTCAGGGATAGGATGGATAAGTGATTTCTCAAGAGTATATATAGGGCCAAAGTTACATACTGTAGCAAAAGGAAAATTCTTTAACAGGATGCAAGCCTCGTTAGAGGAAGCAGATGCTCTGATATCTGATATGTCAAGCTTCTCGACTTGACACCCAGGAGCGGATATGACATATTTAGAGCTTACATCTTGGTTTCCCACAATCTTTGTAGATACACTTAATATTCTATTAATAAAACAGATCAACTGTCCAACTATTAAAGGATAGCAATGCAGATCAATATTATTTACGATTACTCTGCATTCTGGACAAACAGAATCTATATTTCTATATTCTTGATAGTGCAAAAGAAAAAATCTATCAGAAAGTGATATTGTATCAACTGAGATTTCACTAAGGGTTTCATCTCTGGAAGCCATCCTGGTCTGGCATGCAGATTCATGGTTGGGTGGATTTTCTACAGACAATAGGAGATTTTCTACAGAAGATAGGATGAGACACTCATCTCCAACATTTTTTTGATAAGCAACAATTTTTATGGCTTTTGTTGATGTTGAGCATTCAGGTAACTCCTTCTTCTCAAACCTGCATTATTGGTGCAACATGATTTATGATATGATATACGAAAGAAAATGTAATACAAAGTAATAAACTTCACTTCAATAATTTCATATTTGGACAAAATGGGGGGCTGGTTGTATCTACTGTGGATCCAGGGTGAACAAAAAAATTAGTACATGGGACAGAAGGAATGCAAATATTGGTTCTACAAGTTTTCGCACGGTTCTTGCAGTTTCTCACTCCAGATGACTAACAAGTACTTTAAACAAATTCTACTTTCTCAACTGGATATCCTTACAATTGCATGGTGGAAAAGCTATTCAACTTTTTAAGTCAGATGTTATCAGCCACGTAAAGAGGTGGAGGGGCTCATAGAAAGAAAGGTGGAGCAATCCAGTGATCAACCAAGAAATTCTATAATTAGAGCAATAGAGTTGAAAATATTATGAACTTATATAAAATACAGTAATGACAGCACTATAGATTTACAAACTACTAGCACCTTCTATTTTTTTATTTCTGTTCTGCAATTTATCTACTCCATTATTGACGAACGTAATTACACCTTCAGATAGGTAAGATAAGAAAATAATCAAGAACAATAGACTGTATACTGTATAAGTAAAATCCAAACCAGCAGTATGATAAATGAAGAACTTAGAACAAACTAGAGTATTCAAGACAAACAGCATAAAGCATACCAAACATCTAACATCTGTAAAGATATCCTCAGTATGTAGCTGTCTTTTCCAGATTCAAGGTCCACCTCAAAGCTGACAGACCCTAAATTTGCTGCCAAGGAAAACCAGAAATCGTGTTCCAAAATCTGCTTATCTGAGTGTATCTTACCCGAAGCTGACTGGTTACCAGAAGCTGCAGAGTCTAACATGCAATACAACCCCTTGGAATGTATGTACAATCCCATAATCGCCTCATATATTTTTGGAGAAAAGTGAAAAAGAAGTGACGACACATTCATGTTTACCTGAACATACAAAAGGTAAAGTCACAAAAAGCTTTTAAAAAAATTAGATCATCATAGATACATTGATTTTTTAAATAATTGTTGATTATATGCATGGATTATTAACGCCAAAAATGAAGAAAGACGAGTCCGTCCTTTTCATTTTATGGATTAATACAATGCTTTTGTTTCTGAGATGGAGGCAAATAAGCAACTATAACACAACAATATGTGTATGGCATGAATCACGAGTAGAAACTAACTTACATCCAGCCCTTTCAATGATGGTTCATCTGATATTATGCAGGATACCAAGGCAAGAGAAACACTGGATTTGTCAATAAGTGATAAAGGTCCATTTGATTGAGGTATTATCATCTTCACCTGCACGATAGCAGTTCTCAGTACTAAAAACATCTGACTTGTTTGACGAGAAAAGGATATTTACCTCAAAGTTACTTATACAGATCTCAAAGTTGTCATAGAGATCTTGATTTTGAAATGAAAAAAGATCATCACTAGTCGAACTTGTAAGTTCCGACCAAGGTTGAGATCTGTTTTGCATATCTGAATGCGTAGAATCGACTCTAACTTTGGACGAATAACAGATCTCTCGTGCTTCCAGTATCTGCAGGGTTGAAAGTGAAGTGGCAGAAAATGCAGCAGTGAGCACAAGAGCATGACTTATCCTTGTGGAAAATTACATTTGAATTACTCATCAATAATTTTAAGAGTTTTGGAAGTATCTATCATAACTTCAATTCCTTCTCCAAGCTTCAAGATCACTTACAAAGTTTTGAAGCTGCCACCACTGACTCAACTCCAAGAAACATCTATTAACTTTTTAATAATATTTCTCTTTTTATATTTTCTTATTGACATGTATCTATCTACTGTCATCATCAGTCTATCAGTATGATATCAAACAAAAAACCCAGAAAGAACACTTAAAAGATGAAGTAATAGCTCAAGATGTGCACCCATGCACCAAAAGGCAAAATACAAAAGAAAAAAGAAGGAGAGGGAAAGAGGAAACATACAGAGATATACATTGAAGTGAAGTAAAGACAAGATATGAACATTTAAGAAACTGAAATTAGTCTTCAGAAAAGACAATTAAAGTCCAAAGATATTTAAAGTTAATAGAGCCAAAATAACCAATGAAGATACCAGTTTATGTAATTCGGAGTATGCATTTTTCCATGGTGCTACTATGAGAATGTTCGAAAATCTGACATCCCAAAGCATTTTCTTCCGACTTGAAACCACATATCTGCATATTATAAGAGTTGGAGTGGTCAACATAAAGAAACCAGTACCTAGGAGTTGAATAAACTAGAACTTCAGCATGCATAATTACGGCATGAGACGTACTCGATTTTAGATAGAAGTCGTGCTTTGGTGTCTGCTATCCCATTCAAAGATGATAAGATCTGTTACACAATAATCAACCATATGTTAGATACATAATAAAAGAAATTAGAAAAGAGAATCTGGAGAACAGTTGAACATAAAAAAAGTTGACAAAGCAGAAGAAAACACTAACCCTTTCATGCTGAAAATTGAGGTGTTTCAAGATATCAAAGAAGTCCGACAAATTCTTCATAAATTGTAGATTACACAATATTTCAAGGGGCTGAATACCAACCTGACAATAAATATAGTGAACTCAGCCACCAGATGGAAGAACTACAATCATACTATCTGAAGAAGGCATACAGATGGATACCTTGACCAGAGAGCTTCTGTCTGAATTAGGGGATAAAACATCCATTTGTATATTAACAAAAGCGTGCTCAACTTTACATTCATCCTGTTAACATCCCACCAACAAAAGTAATTCTTCAGTAAGAATAAAGGAAAAAATATGGGAACATATAAGGAAATTTTAAGAAGTTCCAAGAATCTGATGAACACTCCCACACATTTTTTACAACGTGAAGGGGTCAATCAAGCAACACCCTCCACGTGACTCTATGAGTGAGTGGTAAGAGAGGAAGTCAGAGGACAACTGATTGGGAAAGCAGCGACTTCTTCAATTACTTCACAATTCAAGGCACCAATGGTAAAACCACGATAGAACATAATAGATAAGTGTGCATAACAATACACTAAAACAGGGAAAGTTTAAAATATGCTCTACTCGATGAGCACAACAAGAATCTATCTACAACTGGATATGCCAACAGTGTATAAAGCCAGTATAAATTTATCGCCGAAAGCTGAGTTTGAAATGCATACAGGATACATTATAATAATGGCCTAGCAACAGAAGAAAGCATATAGGCTTGTTAACACCAATTGAAGTAAGAAAAAGAGACATGCATACCCTTCTTGCAGATAAGATAGCTTCCTTGCCAAGTGGATTAAGCAACCTAGCAGAGTTAACAGAGGCGAGGACTGCAGCAGACTCCTCCCGCACCTTGCAATCGATGGAAATGTCCTCAAGCAACAATTCCGCTATAGCATAACCGAGCTCTCTAATCAATCACATGATATCAAAAATCCAAGTTAAAATAACATAAATTTAAACGAAACACGATAGGGTGAAGAAGGAATGCAGAAAAAATAGATGTAATCATTTAAATGCCTTCATGAAACATGAGAAGGTTCAAATTTCAGGGCAACTCGAGGGTTCAATAAGGACGGTCTTAGATACTGTTATGGGAAATGATGTTGAGATGATCAAGGCGACAACAAAGAATAATGATGTTGACTCAATATATAAAAACATATCAAACAAGAAAAAATAAGACAGCCTCATATAGCCATAATACAGCCATGGCTTGTGAGAGACAGCTTAAGATATCAAATGACCAATATCAAGAGTCTCAATAAGTACATACTGATTTAGGAATGATTGTTCCAACCTAAAGCTCAAGATGCAGTATGACTCCTGGTTGGACAGCATGCAGAATGCAGGGTATAGTTGAGCCTCATCAGACTCAAGCGATGCTTTCTCTTTAAACATCAGGATATCTATCTAAATAGCATTGTCTACAGACTCACTTACAAGTTGCCAATAGTTTGCATTTTCTTTCCTACCCAAAAGAAAACATCTTGAAAAATATAAAACAAAAAATTGGAACGTTCAGTAAGGCTTAATATCTGATCACTAAATGCTACCAACTCCCTCTATGAGGGTCCAGAAATTAAAACAGCAAGCATCAACAAGTCCTCACACATTGATGGCAGAAATAATCTGAAATTTCATCTTAAAATTACCCATCTGAGCATATAGATTAGTTAGTACTTTTACAGAGCCGACAATATGCTTAAGCAGACACGTACTTCTTATCGTCTATAAAAACAATGACAACCTAACTGAAGCTGACATGATCATGACTGTGATGAGTCGGCTGTAAAATAACATATAATATTTAATTCTAGGAATTGAGCTACGATATTCTTTCTGAGAACATAAAATATTTCTCAGAAACTAAACAAAAAAATGCAGTATTATGAACAAAATTTAGTCAATCAGTTCCAAAATTGCTACCCAGACAGAGTTAGAATCCATACATGCTTCTTAGAGTAGCACATATTTCACGAACAGTGACCTTCACTAATGATAGATAGATTTTAACATTTGCAGCTGCATCATCATTCAATGACATCGTGGGATGGAACTTTGTAGCTTCATAGATATCCTGCTCCAGCAATAATATTAATCACTAAAAGATCATACCAATCTTTTATCTTAAAATAGAAAAATACATCAGTAAATTGCACAAAAGGAAAACAAATTTGGATACCTGGACCACATCATCAGATATCACACCAGAAAAGTGGCCAGAATCATCTGTTCCGCTGGCACCAAGCATGCCTCTTGAGAGCCAATTCAACCATCCGCGAGGCTTGCCAGTCTGGCGGCCATCTTCCAGACACTTATCAGAGCTAAGACTACTACTTCCAACACCAGAAAACGAATTTTCAAGATAGTCCTAAACAGATATCAAGGAAACTACATCAAACAACTTAAAAGTGTATTCTAGTCCAGAAATCAGGATATCAAGCATCAATTAAAGGATGCCGAAAAGCAAATCTTCCAAAAAAAAGTTAAACCAGTTGCTAATCACGTATATCAAGAGTAGAAAAAAAGGACATGATATACAGCATACCACCCCTTTAGGCCAGAATCTGAAAAGCCATGTACTAATAAAAGGAAGTCTGATTTAATATGCATATCGTGCTGCCATGGAAAAGAAATGTTACCTCCAACTCATGTTCCGCAGCAGATCTATAAATTAATATGTCATCAATTTCAGCTTCTTTCTCCATTACCTCCAGCTCCCTCAATACATCGTCATCGATTACCTGATATACATAATTTTAAATGAAAATTCAAGACGAAAAGACTTAACATTAGCATTCAAATCTGGAGTTATGACTTGTTATATCCAGCTTATCACAGGTAAAAGTCTAAACACTAAATCAGAAACAATAAAAAATACTCCGTACATTATAAATGCAACAGGCTCTTGTACTGTTGTACCCTTTCAAATAAAACAATATTCAGAACAAGAACTCTCTCAAGGTATTAATATTCAGAACAGGAGAAAACACAGGAAACTAGAAAAAAGTTAAGTTGTTTCAAAGCAATCTACAATTAATTACAAGGTAAAACAATATTACTCAGAAGTTTGATATGTGGAAAGCAAGTTCTCAGAAAAATGACCTACAATATCAGAACAAAAGATAATCACTGCAAAACTCACCTTATCTTCTCGCAGACATTTCAATTTTATCTTATACAATTTCACGTACTTTCGCCGACGGTTCCTGACATGAGAAATTGGATGCTCAAGTAACTATTTCTGAACACAATCACCAATAAATTATAGTGATGATTTTTCATTCAGAACAACAATAGAATGATGGAGATGGTGAATAGTTCTTCCACAATTTCACTGTTTCTCTTATGGTCCCAAGTGGTTTCAAGAAACGTAATTACTTGACATTTTAATTCAGCAGTACACAAATACTTTCAAACTGAAGTGGGTGCTTAAAAAATCATTCACAAGACTCAAGTAAGTCTTCAGGATGAAAGAAAGAGGGTAGGTTATATCTCAGACTAACAATCGAGTCAATAATTGAAACAAATTATCTAAGGATAAGCTTATAGGCTTGAGGCTTGAGAATTGAGATGCTGAGAGGAGTACAAGCAAAAGCCTGAGATATATGTTTGTAAAGAAGCGCCTCAGAGGCTCAAGACAATTTCAACTTACAATTGGTCTCCCAGGTACTTCCATGAATTTTTCCTCAATCTCTTGCGAACATCCCATAGAACAGATCTTTGAGCATACTGCCACCAAGCTATTTGCCATCCCTTGGGCTTTTTCTCTAGTGGAGACCTCCATGGACGATAGCGTCCATACCTAAAATACAGAATTACGTTTCTGATTTAATAGGAATAAATAAATATTGAACATCATTCTAGAAGGAGATATAATAGGATCAGCGAGAAACGGGTAACAGACTACACAAGCACACATGAATATATGATACTTGTATCATTTTTTTCCCATAACACAATCTGCAATTCAACCCAAACACTATTAAATTATCGCTACATAAACAAAAAATAGTGATAACATTTCTACCGGATTAATAAATGTAAAAGTGATCAGAGTTAATAAATGCAGTGTTTTACTGCCTTACATCAAAGTATCAATCACCACACTGTTATCCCATCTATCACTCAAGCACAGACTAAAGAGACAGTTACCAATAACATAAGATTTTCATATTATGACCAAATATTATGATGAAATTGAGTAAATGCCAACTAGTGGTTAATCTATATAGAAAAGAGAAAAAGGATAAAAAAATGTGAGCCAAGAACCATCAATTACTAATACTGTTTGTTGTAGAATAATAGATGTTTACACAAGCTAGATTAATATATAATTAACGGGTTAGCCGCTCCTTTAGCAAATCACCATTACATTGGTGAGACGCAAACCCAATACCTCACTAGGACGTTCCCGAGCAGGTTTAAGGGAAATACTAACTGATATCTATTTCATTTGTCCAGCAAAGTGTCCTCACCTTCCATTATCAAAGATGTGGACAAAATGTCTATTAGGTATGCATACCGACAGATATTCCTAAGGAAAGGTGAGTGTCTGAAATGTCATGGGTGGTAAGTGTTTTACACCAGCGTGATACACATTATGGGACCTTATGCATATTACATTTACTTAGTAAATTTTACAACGAATTAAACAGAATGAAACTAAGGGGAGATCGGAATAGAAACGTAAGTTACAAATATCAAGTACAAAGTATATAGAAAAAAATGCAGAACCGTTAAGCTTGCGTTTGGAAGGTACATGTTTTGTATTAGAATTACCGGGAACAAATTATTGGTTATGTTATTTTACTTTTTTTACATTTGCAATACATAAAAAAAAATCATTTGGGCTATGACCGTTTTCATTCTGTAAGAACAGAAGCAAACAAGATTTTATCCAACACGGTAACTTTTTAACGGATACAAAACAAGCTAGTTCCAATGCGACCTGAAGTTTGGTGATAAAATAACAGAGTTCGCCTACTTACTTCTCTCTCAACTGACATATCGACAAATAATCATATACAGTCAAGATTTGCTGAAGTTGTATCTCATCCAAAAATATGACCTACATCAAGTTTATGAGAAGAAATATTAATAGTTAGCATGGATTCATAATAATGCATAATGCTCCAAGGCTCCTCCAAAACTATGTACGAACCAGACGAGACAACTCGACGTTGACTGAATACTGTGGCGCATCATTCTCAAGCTTTCCGGATCTGTTAACCTAGTAAAAATATTATAGATATCACATATGTAGTATTAACAAGAATTTTGCATTATATTATATAATGAAGAACAATAATATATATGAGAATGAGATGAAGTAACTGTCGCAACATACTTGGCAAGCTAACTTATATAGACCTGAAGGAATAATTAAACAGCATAAAAAGACTATCATATATAAACACACAGACTAATCCAAACTTCCTCAAAGTGAGCAACAAAAGAGTCAAAACGGGTTATCCAACTCTCAAGGACATAGGTATTTAAGTAACAAAGGCAAAATATGTAATTAACACTTAAAATAATAAATCCAAAATCAGGGATTTAAAAAGTCATGCATAAAATGGCTCCTTCAGACCCCAATATAATGAAAAACAAAACTAAAAACTTAACCATTCAGAGAGAGAGAGATAACAGGTATTGGCTCCTCAAATTACTAAATAAGTATACACCACATGATTGAGTTTGTGGCCAACTGTACATGAAACTCATTCCATTTCCTTTCTACTTCATTTCTTATCAAGAAACTCAAGAAACTCTATCATCAAATCGGAGTCATATTGTTGAAAATCAGGATATAGACCGATCATAGAAAAATATGAGCATAAGGAATATCGCCGTTGTACAAATGCCAAAGATAAATAGAAAGAGGGCAAACAAATTTAGCACACCTGTACATACCGAAAGAAATACAGTCATATCCAATGGGGCCAAAATATGCGAATGTATCTTGTCTTCATATTGTTTGCTTCCATGAACAGCACCATCTACCATCAACAAATCGTGATCTGCTTGATCATGTCCAGTACAATAGAACTCCAATCCATGAACTTCAATAAGTTTGTTCACTTGGGCCCCCTTCAATTTCACGCTAGAAAATCTAAAACATCTAATATATATTAGGCAGCTACATTATTATATCCCACTTATAACAAGAGAGACGTCACAGTTTTCTTAACAAGGCCATAAATCTAGTCAAATATCTATCACAATTCAATAACCAATCCATCTATCTTGGACCACATAAACTAGCAAAATCTATAAAACAACAAACTGAATATAGTTTTCACTAAGGGAAGGATGATGCAAGTCCACCAAGTGTACTAATTTTCACAAAATTTCCGTTCTTGATAAAGCAGAGTAGCAGTCACTGGGCCAACCTTTAATGTTGATACAAAAAGGGAAAGTGGTAGAATAGAAAGAGTAAAATAAGAAATACATCCATAAAATTCCAGAGTACGAGATCGACAATGTTATATAAGGAGTTCAATTAAGCTCTTTTTGAAAAGGAAAGGTGAGGTGGAGGTCGGTATTCGGGTGGGTGGCGGTAGTGGATGGAGGATTGGGGTGTGGTTCCAGTCTTTCAAAAGCTAACTACTGTATGTTGCTAAAATTGTTTCACTTAGCTTTCCTTCCAAGTAAGTGTAGCTATAATAGGTTGCACTTGCACTACTCCTTCCAGAAACAATTAAGATAGACAAAGAGAAGGAGAATACCCGGTAGTATTTTGCCTGGTAACCATTAAACTTGAAAGTTTCAAACCAAATAAAGTAATGCCCTGTAATAGAAAAGGTTGAGAACACAAGAATCAACAGCGTGAAGTAGCACTATGATAACTCTTCCAATATAAGATGCATGCACAGTAATGCGAGGAAGAAGAGCACCCTGGGGGATTAAACTCTTGAAAGCACGGTATGTGGTTGCACACAAGTTTGTCAGCCATGTGAGAGGAATGCTTCTGATTTGGACATCTAGAAACAACAAAGATGCCCAATACTTTTTATGCTAATAGGAATTAAAATAGCAGTTTTACAATATATTTGGTTAAGATAAAGGGAGACTTGTCATCTCATTATGCAAACCCCACATCATTAAGTTTGCTCTTAGCGAGCGATTGTTTTGAGACATTAAGTATATGCTACTAAAATGATCATTTTCCATGAACCAGAGATGAAGGGAACCCAGGAGTCGAATCTCACAGTAATATCCCATGTAGTTATCCTAAAATAAATAACCATTGAATATTGAGTAAAATATAAGAACCATACCGGGACTTCCGACATATGCATGTACTGGACATGAACATTTCTGATTGTGACTTGGATGCCATCGAGAATCTGGAGGGAATAGTAAACAAGGAGTGAGTTATTTGTTAAAAAAATCCGCCAAAACAAAGGTAAATTAGAGTCTTGAACGGTTGCAATTACCTTCGCAGTGATGTAAGATATAAATGATTTTCCTGTTTGATTATCTGCAGAGAGCCAGAGACACATAAAAAGCACTTTATAATACTTGGTAACTGAACATAGGATGATATTTATTACGCAAGCAAAATGCATGAGCCAGGCTGAACACCAGAAAGTAGAGCAACAAAGATAGACAGACCCTTGTAAGCAGTCATCTTTCAACACCCCACCCCCTTTCTTCCCCCCAAGTGAATGTCAAGATGTAAATTGAATTTTTTTAAAATGCACATGCTGTCAATAGAGTCCTAATGTGATTTTTCACATTAACCCAACCAAGTCTTTTTGAAGCAGGTTCAAGTATATCTCCCCCCACTCAAAACAGTCACTGCTACCAAATACTATAATGTTGAACAAAATTTGTCAAAATATTCGTCAAACTGGTTCCAACAATTTTGGCATACTCAACCTTTAGCATCAAGGTTGCACAATTTTAGTCCCTTGTTATAGATTAAATCATTTATCATGATCCAACTATATGGAAAGTTCTTACCACACACACGTCTAGACAATTTAGCAAGTTCAGCTGCAGCAAGTTTTGCCTTTTTGCCTGCAAACTCTCTTCTCTCAATTGTCTCCGCTGTCCACTGCCATGGCAAGTCATAGATTGGGTCAACAGTCCACACAAAGTATACATTTCAAATAATCATGTGTGTTCCACGATTATAAATTCCTATATAGTAGTTATAGCCGTCTCAACAAACTCATTTTCATTTTCGCATAATGTAACTAAATTCGCATTACAAAAGCTGGGTTCTATTAATGATACACGAGAGATGTATAAAATGATGAATTGAAATAATCATGTGTGTTCCATGATTATAAATTCCTATATAGAAGTTAGCATCAATCATCAATCAAATATGCCATTGCTGATAACAAGGAAAGGCAATAAAATATATTTTGCAACATCAGATATGTTGTTGCTGATGACAAGGAAAAACAATGACCAGATGTTCTGCAATACGGCAATACCTATACATTCAAGGAATTAGATGAAGAAATCACCTCTTTGTCCTCCCGTTGGCCAGCACATATCTCTACGTCTTCTAGAATTATTATAATAGGATCCCAGCCAAGTTTTTTCCATGGAATTCTTATGCTCAACTTCCCAACATTTCCTGTATCTCCAAGGCAAGTTATTTGAAAATAATCCACACAATAAAAACAAAAATTTTAACTCAAGGAGAAGCTTCGTAACCCACTAATTGAAAAAGGAAAACAAGATCAACATAGTATAAGTTAAGGCACATATAATACATAATACCAAAAGAAAGCCTGATCAAATGGCCACTGCCTTTTAAGTTCTCTTTTAGCCTTTGTTTTGTCCCGACGCTCATGTCACATGATACGTCATTAAGAACCATAACATACCTTCTGATTGTCAATGGAACTTAGGCTTTTATAAAGATAATCTCAGGTTCCTTCTAAATTTACATTTAATATGATTTGAGTAAATTAAATCATCAAATTTACCTTTCCCTTAGTTCATCATCTTAATTTTAACTTTCACGTGATATTATTCCATAAATCGCATTAAGATTCAATCATCAGATAGTCAAAACAAAACGAGCATTAAAGGACTTCAGCCAGGAACCATTAAGACATCATTGAATAGTCTAAACAAGATCAAGACTGAAGGAGTTCATCCAGGGACTCATTTCAGAGGCAACAAACACAAGGAATGAAGAGTGTACAACGGTGTCTCAAGAACAAGTTAAGATTCACACTTTTAAGAAAACTAAACCCCTCAATTAAGAACAAGTAAGATTATCTTCATGTAGTGTATCTCCTATGTTATCATTACAAACTACAAAAGCTCGTATTTACTTGCCCCAAACTTCCAAATTATCACATTCGAAGAAGAAATTAATCAACACTATTTAAATTGCATGTGATATTAAATACTTAATATAGAGAATTAATCATAAATGACAATAAGGCGGGAAACAAAGCATTACCTTTCCGGAGGGCAATCGGCAGCTGTAAGTAATCAAATGCTTCTAGAATTAAGTCCACATTCTCCAGTAATACTTCTTCTGCAAAAACAAATTATAAATCAATCAAATAAAACATATACGTAAAAGCAAAGGAATTGATATCGGACAAATAATAACAAATATAAACATGTAGAGGAAGCTGCCCCAATATGTTTTATTTAAAAAATACAAAAATAATGCTAAAAAGGTGCTATTTTTGCATCGTATACCATTCCAAAGAGTGATTTTGAGCTGTTCCCTTTGAATATCTTTAATATACTGACCCAAATATCCCAAAAGTAGTTGCCTAACAAGCCCTTCGAACATTTTCACATTTAAGGGAAGAGGTGGTGTTGCTAGGGTGGCGAGGAGTGGTTAGTGGCGGCGGAAATTGATTGGAGGTGGTGGTGGAATAGTGATTAAATCGGGAGAATGAATACTGCGTCTAGGGTGATGTACAATATTAACAGCTGCCTGGTATAAATGTCATGGCGGGTCGGAGTCAACCGGCATAATTCGTGATGCGAAGTCGAAGCTGTCGGGTTTAAATGAAGTTAAATCGGTCCTTGAGATCATTGGTCTGTTGGTTACATCTTTTTATAAAATATTAACAACTGTGATGTAGTGACGTAATGTTAGTAATTAAATTTTACTTAATTAGTTTTTATTGTTTTTTAAGAATTGTTCGAGTTTGTTAATTAATTGAAAATTTAAATAAAATAATAAAATTGAATAAATTTAAGAAGTCGGATATAAAAGATTATGTTGAAAAATTAAACGATCGAATAAAAAGATAATAATAAATTTATCTAGAAGCGGAATGAATCGTGATTTGTTTATTAAAAATAGTTAGATGTATTAGTTTCACATTTGTTATACACAGCGAAATAGTGTTGGGTTTGGGTGTGAAAATGATTATTACTACTGTTCTTGAGTGTAGTAGTTAGGAAGTTTCATTGAGGTAAAAGCTGTCGTTCATTTAAAAATTCTTATTCGATATTTATATAGTGTTCTTCGTTAGTTTCGTCATCCATTCCACACGGGTATTGACGTGCTACACTCTTATCATAATCGTTATAGTACACCTTATGTTTTGAATTTTGACCATTCGTACTTATTTAACCAAAAAAATTATTAATTGATCGATGATTAAACTCCAGTCTTTTGTATTGGAGCAATTGATACAAACTTCACATTATCAACATTCACCTCGATTATCATAAAAAAATGAGGCATCTAACATCTTGGAAAAACACAACTTTCCCCTACAATTTAATAATAAATCTCGGCAAGTGAATATTTATACTTCTTCAAGAAAGTATATGTGACCAGGTGTGAATGACACTAAGGCACTATCATTGTTCATGGTCGGCATCAAAGTCTCTAGAACAATCTCAAATGCTAGATACAATATAAAACTGTTGGGAGTCTATGCAGTGACTTAATCCTTGAACGTGTGAAACCATTTCATGGCTCCGAAAGTCCCTCTTTCCAGCAGCTATATGTAGTCGTGTGATCGACTGGTGATCCGTTTTTATTTGAATGACTTAGTTCGCTTTGTCTTGCAAAAGTTTTAAGTCAAAATATGCAAAGATAGATCAATCAAGATTAAACTACTCAGGTGGTACAATTCAACTATTACCGAGAGGTCACATTAAGCTTAACAGTAGTAAAAATGGTGTACATTGATTAATTGAACGTCAAAGGAAATGCCATGTGCTGTCAATTTTTACAGAAACTTCTTATACAGTAAATACCATAGTAACCTAGTCAATTCCTAAAGTTCTTCAACTTCAAGAGATGAGTGGATGGATTTCCGTCTTCAGAGCCTCATCTGTCATCCCATAATCGCAAGAACCACCCTTTCTTAGTTACTCCATTGAATCGCCATATACACGAAGTACAATTATCCTCCTATCTTGGGAGGCTGTTGATTGGGGAAAAAGAAAAGAAAAGAAAACCCTTGTATGTAAGTATATTCTTCAAAAGAAATGATTAACTAAATTTGAGTAGTGCTAACAAGAACTTAAGAACAAATAGACTGGCTTGCAATATAAAAGGAATATTGACAAAAGAATTGCAAATGTAGATTAGCTGCAAGATTGGCATATGCATATGTTAACACACCTTTTTGAGAGGCAACTTTGAAGAGCCAGAACTGGTATCAAATATTGGCTTCAGTATCTCAAATGAGCATACCAGTGATTCATCAACACTTAAAAGAGCACCAGCATTGTCGAATTCTCCGCCATAGTTTGGAGCCGAAAATATAGTAACAAGTCTACGCTTAGCAAAGAACTCGTATCCATCCTCCACTACCTGCAACAGGAAAATTGGAGGCGGGTAAGGTCTTGTCTGTGAACAAGAACACAACTTCATACAATAATAGCTGCAAACCTAAAGTTCCACACTGTTCAAGTCTAATTAAACAATTAAGGGTACACCAGGAAAAATGCAGTCATCTTACATTTATATGCCAGAGACAAATAAAGCAGGAAAGGAAAGAATGATAGATATACATATAAATATAAATAGGGGGCAAGGAATATCATCATAAATTAAGCATCTGGTTTAAAACTCAAAGCAGATGAACTGTATACTTTGCAAAGAGTAATGATTCAACATCTCTTTTGACATCCAGGCTACATTTGAAAAAATAAGAGCTGGCAGGAACATAGTTTACCTGATGACCCCGGCAAATGAGGTCTAACTCATTATTCTGCAGAAAATCTGCAACTACATCAGGTCCAAAAGTGCATGAAACACCTCGATCACTATCAGCCCAACCCTTGATCTTAGGATTTGGATCAGACCACAGGAGATCACATAAGAGACCATCATCAGGGATATCAGTAGGCCGTGGAATGTCATTTATTTGTTTCACATTTTGTAGTTCTGGAGAGAGTCCACCGTGCATGCAGAAGATTTTCTCATCTACTAATGCAGCAACAGGTAAGCAATTAAAGCAGTCTGTGAATATCTTCCATAGTCGTACATTGAATCTTCTTTTGCATTCATCATAAAAACCATAAACCCGATTGATCTTAGCATCTTCATGGTTTCCTCTGAGAAGGAAAACTTTATCTGGATGCAATATCTTGTAAGCTAAGAGAAGGCATATGGTCTCCAAGCTCTGTTTTCCTCGATCAACATAATCGCCAAGAAAGAGGTAGGTTGCTGAAGGAGGAAAACCACCATATTCAAAGAGCCTCAATAAATCTTGGTATTGTCCGTGTACATCACCTGTAGAAATACCAGATAGATCAGAAAATCACGAAGATGCGGAGATATACAACCCTGAAAGCAATGCATCAACAGGTTAAAACAAAAAATCTGCCATTAGGATGAATGAAATACTAAAAACTCTGCCCAAACCATCTTATGCAGAACCATCCCTCCTCCTTTATCATGATCACTAATAATAAAGAACACCCCCCAAACCAACCACCAATCATCTTATGCATTATCATATCCTCTCAAATATAGATTACATATACATACAATCTTTTCTAAAATTATTTCCTAGAACAAAATAATTGTTCTGTAATAATTTTTAGATCACATGCACTCTCATCCTATAAGATACCTACCAACAGTCCAGTATCCATTATGATAATTAATATGCATCTCACTAGAACAATTAAACATCACAACTTTATGCAAGAAAACATACCAAATTTGCATAAACATAAACCAAATGATGGGAAACCTTAGGAACAAAACAAATAAATGAACAAGAACACACCACATAATATTAAAGATCACAACTTTACCATATGCAAGATAACATATCAAATTTGCATAAACATAAACCAAATGATGAATAAAACATAGGGACAAAATATATAAACAAAGAAGAACATACCACAGATCCTGATTGGTGCTCGAACTTGAAGAAGATTAGGCTCAGAGAGGAATATTTGTCTAGCGTTGACACAAAGCTGCCTAATCTCAGCCTCTGAAAGCTGCACTTGTTTGCCCCCTTTTCCTTCCAATAATCTCCTTATTATATCATTCAACACTCCTTTATCCATCATCCCCTCCATTGTCATCATATTCATCTCTATTGATCAAACCACAAAACCAATCAAATCAAGAAAATTGAAAGGGCTAAAAACAAACAAAAGGGCACCTCTCAATTTCTACCAAATCAAGAAAATGGAAGGGGCTTGAAACAAATAAAAGGGTTCCTATAAATTTCAATATATGTTGAATATAATGAAATGATGATGATATTAATGATGTGATTATATAAGGTGAATGCTTAAGTTAGAAGAAATAATGAAATAAAATGAAATGGTATGATTAATATTGAGATAATGGATTTATGATTGTTTGGAAGATGGGGTCAATGTATTTATATCACAATCTCTCAGCATATCATTTTCCCAGATTATTATGCGTGCTCTCCTCGTCTCTTTATATTTTCCATTTTGTTAATCTATCTCCATCTCTTGCGCACTATTCTCAATCCTCCTTATATATCGATTTGAAGATGTATCATCGTATAATTACTCATAACAAAAAATCGAATCTTATTAAAGAATCTAAAATATTTACTGACTTAGCAACTTAACTCTATTTTACGTCATCAAACCAACTCAACGCCACCAATTAAAATTTTTAACTAATGGGATTACCTCGTCGGAGACTCAGCCCGATAAACTATTGCAACTTGCTACGATAAACTATTGACTCAAGTGATAGCATGACCCGTTAATATATTTTCATCTATTATTTATATTTTTGACCCGTTATTATTTGGACTTGAAGCCGCTCGGTTTTAGAGCAATCCGGGCGGATTTGAATATTTCAAATCCGGCTCGGAATCAGCACATTGTCAACTACGCGTCTTCTTCTAGAAATATATATTCTCTTTTCTCCTAACCCTTTTTTTTCTCTCTCTCTCTCTCTCTCTCAATCTTTCTCTCTGCAGTTGAGCTCAAAATCTCTTCTTCACTCAAAGCTTTTCCCAAAAATCAAGATAAATACACTTATCAATTTCTCCAATTCTAAGAATCCAATAAATAAAAATCCAATCTTTTTTCAGAAAGACTTGATTTTTACCCTTAATTACTCCTAAATTTCCAGTTTTCCCATTAAAAATCAATTCTTTTTATATATTTTTGTGTAATATTGCACAAAAAAGACCCATCATGACACTATATCTTATTGGTAATTTGGTATTATTTTCTCTTGTTTCTTGAATTGTGTGGATTCATATAATGCATATACCCATATTGTGATATTTTCAGTTTTCTGTGTTTTTTTATTGTTAGTATATATAAGTAAGGGAATTTAAGGGGAATTATAGTATTGTCAATAATGTCGTCTGCTGGAGTGGTTGCGATTAGTCCAATTCGTGATGAATCTGTAAAGATTCAATCTTTTTGCGATCATGGTCAGGACCCCATTTTGATATTCGTGGCTATGTCGGGTTCAATGGTGCCAATGAGGGTGTTAGAGTCTGATTCCATTGAATCTGTCAAATTAAGAATTCAGAACTATAAAGGATTTGTTTCTAAGAACCAGAAGTTGGTATATGGAGGTCGTGAATTGGCACGTAGTAATTCATTGGTTCGGGAGTATGGTGTTAGTGATGGGAATGTTCTGCATTTAGTTCTCCGTTTATCTGATCTTCAGGTCATTAGTGTGAAAACTTCTTGTGGGAAAGAGTTTACCTTTCATGTGGAGAGAAGTAGGGATGTTGGTTATGTTAAAAGGCGGCTCACGAACAAAAGGGGTCGTCTAGTTGATGTTGAGGATGAGGAGGTGTTGTATGAGGGAGAACGGGTTGAGGATCAGAGGCTTATTAATGATATCAGTAAGAATAATGATGCCGTGATTCATTTGTTTGTGAGGAAATCGGTTAAGATTAGTGCTAGACCAGTTGAGAAAAACTTTGAGTTGTCAATTGTGGCACCACTACGGGAGGATGGAAAGAAGTATGATGTTGGTAGGGAAAGTGGAACCGCTAACTCGAGTGCTATTTGTTCTCCTAGGGAGCCTCTGGATATTTTATTGGAACCAGTGATTGTTAACCCGAAGATTGACTTGCCAATTGAAATTAGGGAATTGCTGAATTCGACACTTGAAGGATTGGAGAGAGGTAACTATCCGGTTAGGTCCTCAGATGGTACTGGAGGGGCATATTTTATGTTGGATGAAACCGGGGATAAGTATGTTTCAGTTTTTAAACCAATTGATGAGGAACCTATGGCTTTCAACAACCCGCAGGGGCTACCATTGTCTGAGAATGGCGAAGGACTAAAAAAGGGTACCAAAGTTGGAGAAGGTGCTTTAAGGGAATGTGCTGCTTACATTCTTGATCATCCCAAGAATGGATGCCGCTCATTTTCTCAGGAGGTCAATGGCTTTTCTGGTGTTCCCCCTACTCTCCTTGTCAAGTGTCTGCACCAAGGATTTTATCATCCCAAGGGTGTAAATGTTAAGCTAGGGTCCTTGCAAATGTTTATGAAAAACCATGGTAGTTGCGAGGATATGGGTCCTAGTGCTTTCCCAGTTGAGGAGGTACACAAAATAGCATTGTTGGATCTGAGGATGGCAAATGCAGATAGGCATGCTGGGAATATTTTGGTGAGCAAAGATGAAAACGGAAAGACATTGCTGATACCTATAGATCATGGCTATTGCTTGCCTGACAGAGTACGTTGGCACCTCATATGTTCTCCTTTGACACAATACTTCTAAATTGTTTGTTGTACTTGTATTTGTTCTAAGCTAGACATGATGAGATTATTACTTGATGCAGTGAGTGTTGCTACTAAAATTGCAGTTGAGCGTTTTGCACGATGAGCTAGCATTATGTTGTGGTCTTTGTGCATGGAGTTTCTTTGATATATTGACTAATTACCATTTGTCTCTCTGTAGTTTGAAGATTGCACTTTTGAGTGGCTTTACTGGCCACAAGCGCGTGTGCCTTTCAGCCCTGACACGCTCGAGTACATAAAATCATTGGATGCTGACGAAGACCTTGCTTTACTACAATTTTATGGGTGGGAAGTACCTCTGGAATGTGCTCGCACTCTTCGCATCTCTACTATGCTTTTGAAGAAGGGTGTTGAGAGAGGGCTCACACCATTTGCCATTGGCAACATTATGTGCAGAGAAACACTAAACAAGGAATCTGTGATTGAAGAGATTGTTCGAGAGGCATTAGATTATGTCCTTCCAGGCTCGAGCGAAACTGCATTCTTGGAAACGATCTCCTTGGTCATGGATCATCACCTTGACAATGTTGCGTTATGATGTTCCTCTAGGAATTTGGTACATAATAGTATTGTTTTACCATGCTCATGCTTGTTCTTGATTGTGTTCTCATATACACATGTTGGTTTTTAGATTTCCCATTGACTATTTGATTTGACGAGGGTGTGTGACTAAATGCTGCTCGATTATCACATTTTGAACCTAGTCCTTTCTTGAATGTAATTACATTGCCATCTCCAGAGTGATCCTCCTCATTGATATTTAGGTGTTATGTAAACAAATTTTAACCTTTTCTCCAGGACTCTTGTGTCTGATGAGAATTGTTAACGAACCTCTAAATAAGTGTCGCTTTCTTGGTCATTAAATTTTTATTACTCAGGAGTAGGAAGCGCGATAACGAAGGCCTTGAAGTAGGTAGATAGTCGTATCCACAAAATTAGGTACACCACCGACCATCTGTCCATCTCACAGGTTGTTTTAGTAAAATTGTGGAGTAATAAAAATGAAAACATTATAGTACTTCATAATACAAGTGACATTCATACTTAGATTAAAGTAGTTGAAGAGTGGAAGAGAAAATAAAAGCGTACAAGCTTAATAGACAAGTAAAGCACCCACTTCTCCTAATCGGATGTTATCTACATAAATAAATTATCATTATTTGGTCGACCAACTCCACTCATAACTTATGAAGCTTCTTGGAAATTGCATATATGGTAATGAAAAACACAAAATAGCACGCCAAAGTTGGCTCTTGTCGCCTAAAGTTTTGGACAACCAATTAGTAAAGCACTATGTTGTCCATAATATCTGTATATGGTCCACAAACAAGAGGCAAAAGAGCTGTTGGTCCCTTGGTGGGGATTTTTTTTCCCGTTGAGTGATGAGATGATGATTGTAGTGATCATAGTCTAATCAGGTTTTCCATGAAGTTGTACCCTTCTTACAGTCCTATTCCGTTTAGGCGAAGTCTTTTTGGAACATCGGGGGCAATATTGATTTTGATGTTATTACTCTCACTGCCGTCACTCGATGTAGGAGGCACTTCTAAGTGCTTTTATGGAATAAACTTCATTATTTTTCCTGATATTTTAACAATTTTCTCGGAAAGGCCTCTAAAGGTAAAGAAATGGAGGTGGAAAGGTTTATATGGTATATGATTATATGAGGTGGAAAGGTTTATAGTGTAGAACTGTTTGGTGGGAAAATAAAAGAATGTTGGTTGTGCAATAAACACGAATTGTTTATATGGTATATGATTATATGAGGTGGAAAGGTTTATTTCCCTTCATTATCAAAATGATAGATGATCAAGTAAGAATGTCGTTGATGCTGAAAGACACTTGATATAAAAAGAGAGGTCCTACAAATACATGTACTAATAATATGTTCATCAATGTGAACAACTCAGACAGGGAAAAAGAGAACTTATTAAGCACATGCATAGAGATGAAACTAACACAGAAAATACATAGGTTTCTGCATAAATCTTAAGCTTGAGAATTAGACTCATTGACCATCATTAAGGAAGAGGTGCTAACAGCCTTAGCTACATAGATTGGGAATACAAGCTCCACCATCTGGATTCTGTTGTTCCTTCCATATTCTTCCTGTTACGCGAAGCTTCAGTTCTTTCCTGTCTCCTCCAGAGAAGAAAAGTGCCATATTACGCTGAATAATGAGGCCATCGTGGCTGTCCCTAACCTTGCGGTGGCTATCCCTTACACTTCTTGGGGTGCCTTCCCATATGAGTTTTCGGCCATTGCCACCTACCTCCAAACTATAGCTATAATTTCGAGCATCTGCCTCGTCTCCCATGAACCGTAGGAAAGCCATATAGACAGGAGCCATTCCAAGTTGGAAAGCTTCAAAATGGAGACAGAAATACTGACCAAAACAGTGGAATACCTAAAAAGAAAAAGATAAATGTAGTTGAGCCTACTATGAAATCTTATCAACAGTGGGCAGAACAATTGAAAACCCAAACAGAGAAAAACGACTTACAGTTAGCATCCATGTGGCATTTTCTACTTCTCGAGGATTAGATTTGACATAACGGTGATTGAATGTACATCCAGAGTGCATGTCTACCTTGTGGTCATCTCTCAGATGAGAAACCAAGAAAGGAATATCCCCTACAACTGCACATTCTGATCCAGCATATGGGCAATTGTATGGCCTATAATTACACATTGCCTCATGTTTTAACTTGCTGTAATAAGGGAATATCTCTGGGCATCCAAGGGAGAAGTACTTGCAAGGAAGCTCAAGTGATTCAGCCACCTTTTCCAGAGCCAAACATCTTATATCCCCGAGTTCCTGTCTGCAAGTGGGGCATCTGTTGTGAACCCTTATTTTGCAGGTAGAACAGAGAGTGTGTCCATTGTGGCACTGCAATCTAAATCACATTAGTATATAGTCAAAGAAGAAGAGACTAGTGTCCAAAATGAAAGCATCAGGCTAATCCAATCAACATATTCCAAACTATCCACTCTCATAAATGCTTAAAATGATAATATGATGAAAAGTGAACCCATATTTGCCTTTTGAATGAATTTCCAAACTGTGTTGTTTAGATTATTTAAAAATCAATAGGTTATAGGCTACAACCTTCAATGCATTTCTTAGATTTTAGAGAAGATTACCATTGCCACTTAAGGGGAAAATGAGAAGGAAGTGGTACAAAAAAATGACTCTATTTTCTTCATAAGAAATCAAAAAAGTCCAAACTTTATCACTTCATGTGCAGACAGACACAATATTGAACACTGACATGCCATAAATTTTGCTTCAAATTTCTTCATATTTCCTCCCCCAAACCCCCCAATTATTTAGTCATCATGATAGATAGAAAACAAACTTTACCACCTACATAAATGCACAATTTGCATAAATGAGACCAACACCGACATAAGAAACAATGACCACTCACTACTATGAAAACGAAATTGATAACCATGGATCATCAACTATAACTCCATCCAGGTTTTTCTTGTCGTTCAGTAAAAAATATTTTTCTTGTCGTTATATTTATTATCTGTTTTGTGCTCATTTTAATATTATATCCTTAAACATTAAATGCATTTTAGTCGTTTTAACTACTGTTGAATATTTTATAAAAATTTGTGTAGAAGCGAAGATTCGTATGGTCTAGTAAAATAATAATATTTAATAGTTTATGTCTCTAGCTAGGGTGGCAGTAAAAAAAATCGGAAAGAGTATTAATCAATGCCAATCACACTCCCAAAAATGAAAACTTTCAGCTAATTCATCTATATTCTAGAAAAATAAACTACAAAACTGTAAACTTTATTAAATCACAATAAAAAACACTAATGGTACTTATTTGGCTCATAATGGAAAATAAACTATTGTAAAATAGAAAGCCCAATAAGCTATCTGATAAGCGAGATGGTATGAATATGACGTCTATATGAATACACGTCTCCAATGAGCACTGTTGTAAATACAAACATTAAAGGGAAAAAGAATAAACCTGATGAATTGGAGGGTACATAGAATTGGTGCAAACAGGGCATTCAAGGAGCTCATGAACACTGGTGGATGGATGCAAACCAATACGATTTGGGCTATTACTATTGATTACATTAATTTGAGCATTATGATGAGATGACTTTGAAGATGCTGCAAATTGAGACAAGAGACTTGGATGATGGATCTCATCTTCTTCCATTCCATCAGATGATGATACACATTCTATGTTATCTAGGTCCATTTTTCCACCACAAAGAATGATTCTTTATTGGCCAACTAACAAGGGAAAGGGGGCATTAACATAAAAGATTGAATCTTTTCACTGTTTCAAGAAATGGGATTTTGCTATATTTATTTTGGATCAAATTGATGAGAAAATGAAGAAATTAAGCAAACAAAGGAATATGCTTTCCTTAATGGGGTTCAGAATCTCCTTTATTTCATTAGCTTCGCTAATGTAAAAAATTGGATTTAAAAACTTGAGAGAGAGAGGAGGGGGGGTGAGATTGAGGCACAGAGTAGGTAAAAAACGAAGAAGATGAAAAGAAAGATGTTTTCTTTAAGGCGTTCTTGGTAGGAACTCCATTTTTATTATGTTTGTTTTGATTAAGACTCATGTCTCATCAAATTGGTTCCTCAAATTTCTCCAACTGTGTTCAAATTTCAAACACAAACAGATAAGAGTTGTATTCAAATTGTGGGGATTTGTGGCTTCTATTTTCATGGGATGGCAAATAACAGTAGTTCGCATTTTTCAAAATTCCATTACTTGTATTTTTGATAATATAAAAAAATTACTCATAACAAAATTTCAGATTGAAAAATAAAATAGGAGTATCATTTATATAGAAGGGAAGGAATTGTCTAATACAGTAAAAAGATTTGATAATCATAACTAAAGGGACACATATGTGGGTGCTTAAAACAACAATGTCCAACCATATTAGTTGTGATTGCCTTATGGCCACCCACACCAATGATTACGCTCAGCCAATTGACCTTTTCTCCCTAAGAACATCCTTGCAATTGCACCTGCAAGTGCATATTCAAAACAAAAAGAGTTGGCATAGAGTATAGTACAAAGAAGTACTAGAAAGTATAAATTCTGTAGCTTCAACCTTAAATGAAGTTACAGAATCTTCATTGTAGTAATTTACAAGATATAACTAATCAGACTGTAATAACTGAGACATGACGTTCAATCAAACAATGTTCAAAAAATGGAAACCTTAAGAGGTCCCTTTGGTGTATTACTTGTATAAAGAAGAAATATATTACAGAAATGGAATCACAAGAACTATTTTAAGATCTCTACAAGGGTAATAATGTACACAGAACTCAGAATAAACATACAATGGCAACTGGAATCATCTCCTCTACCAGTGATTTGGGGAAGTTTCTCTGTAGTTTGCTTCATCCCGTTCCGTGGGCTCTGTTATACTTGCATCCTTTGCCGAGCATTTAGTAACTTCCGGGATAATCTGTCTTTTGCAGTTTCTTTCCTTTTCAGCATTGTAGCAAGAGAGTCTTTTTTATTTCGAGTGGAGAGTTTTATTTGGGTTGATGCTTCTGTTTCTTCTCCCACATATAAGGATCTAGAAGTTGATGCAAGTGCAGCATCCTTCAGCACGGTTTCATTATGTTCTCGAACTTTAGCAAGCTTGGCACGCTTCATAGCTCGTCTGTCGATCTCTCTCTGTTTGGCATCCTTTTCATCTCTCTCTCTAACATTCTTCACAGCCTGTGTTGCTAATTGTTCTGCCAAATCACCGCCAACTGAAAGATTCAACTCCTCATCCGAGGAGCTTTGTTTGATTGGGTTCCCATCATCGTCTCTAGGAATGATGTGGCCATGAAATGGACAAACTCTCAAGTCTTTCCTCTGGCATAGCTGACCGTTCCTCAATGGGGCTCGACAGGGTTGGACTTCACCAGGCTCTTCCGAATAAAACGTAGCCTGTACATTCAACTCTGCAATTCTTTCGGCAGGAATAACAGCATCCAGGTCTACCCGACCCCAATGATTGTCAAGATCAAATCCCCTCTGGTTAGCCAAAATATCTTGGCTAGATCCCCAGCTGTCTAAGAATGAACCCCAGTTCATGAGAGGAGCTTCAGCCAAAAGCTTACTTCGTAAGGGGTCTGATTCACTTAAAATGTCTGCCTGATATCTTTTATCATTCTCCTTTGACGTTTGGCCACTGGATTCTGGAGCTTCGTTTCTCGATTCATGGGCATTAGATGCACTTGCATGGACCTCATCTTGACCACTTTTTGAGTCAGATGCTTTCTTAAATGATTCCAAATCCCCTTCTTCCCAAATAACATCTTCCTCAGGACTAGTGGTTCTTCGAAGTGAACAACCAGATTCTTCGCATCTTTTTTTCACAGACTGGATGTTGTTTTTAATATCTATGAACTGCCTTAGCATTGAATCCCTGGACCTAGTATTCACAACTTCCACCCTTGTGAGGACAGATAGATACTCTTGCACAGCAGTCAGATGCTTTGTCACCAGAACCTTGTATAGCTCTCTTAAAGCATCAAAGATGATTTCATTGTCACTGTTCTCTTGAACCCTCTCTCCTTCTTTCAAAGAGTCTAGGCGTATCTCCCGCAGCTCAGAGTTGCGGAATTCCTCAAAGTCTTCATCATCAATTGGAGCAATTGGCATGCTATCATCCTTATTCCTGATAATATCCAGACATTCTGCAATTTCATCAACTGCTGACTGAATTTCCTCCTTGATCGCATTGATATTCTCTGTCAAATTTTCAAACTTCTTCATCAGGATCTCTTTAGTCTTCAATTCTCTTTCCCTCCTCTCCTGCTGAGCCCGGGCAGCATTTTCTCGCAGGTTAGGAAACTGATAGTGAAGGGTGTTCTTTAAATACTCGTACCCTAATCTAAGCTTCCTATAATGTATACCAAAAGACGCATTCCACTTCTCTAAGAACTCTATTGCTTTTGAGCGCAAAACTGATGCAACTGCTGTAGGGGCAGGTAGCGGCAAGTTCCTTTTAAACCCAACACTAAAACTCAAAAGCTGATCTAGGTTCTCAACAATAAGAGTTCTAAAAAGCTTGGATCGCATAAATAATTCATCGATTATGAGCATAGACAGAAACCGAACCTGAAAATAAATTTGAAGCCAAATATCAGTTGAGTTATAACAATTTGTCCATGATTCAGAAATTAGAAAGGGAAAAAACTGCACTACTAAAAATACTATAGTTCAATCATATCAGCTTACGAAGTACTCCGTATAACTTAATTATTAGCTGTCATATCGTTTCGTTCTATTGACAATCTCTCTCCTACAAGATCAGCTCACTATGGAGACGAGCACATCTTACCATTCAAACCAATTTCATTACCTAACTTACAAATACATACAAAATCAGTATCGATTTCCTGCTCTACACTGGTGAAATCTTTAGCTCCCTCTTTATTTAAACCGCAACTTCAAACATAAATTACGAAAACAAAATTGAATCCAGTTAAACAATTAATTCACTAACCCAACAGAAAAATGAAAAAAAAAAAAACTTTCATCCTAAAATGATTGCCCAGTTTCGAATTTTGAACGAAAATATAATATATATATAGTGAAAAATACTCCCTTTATCAAATCATTTTTTTATAGTTAAGATTACAATAATTCACAACCCCTCCCCTACAATGAGTATGGAACCCTTGACCTCAAGATCAATGCATGCTAGGTTCACCCATTCGATTATCTCATCATTTTTTATGTACGTTATTATTAACAAAATAATTTTGATTAAATTAAAGGTGTGTTATCAATTACTGCAACAAAGCTTGCTCATTTTGACAATTGAAAATCAAAATGGACAATCTTTTTGGGACGGAGCGAATAATCATAAAAAATAAACCAATTAACGAAACCATAGGTCATCTATAAATACATACAATAGAAGGAGCTGAAATTAATTACGAACCTGAGAATGGTCACGTTTCATGAGAGATAATAAGGTTCGGGTTGCGATTCGGAGCTCCGAATCCGAATTACGGACAATATATTTGATGGATTTGAGGACACGTGGATCGACTTCTGGCCTCGTTGAGTCTACGGCTTTTTCGATCAGCGCCACCACTTTGCGAGAGTTTTCTCCGTCGTCTGCCTCCATCTTTCACGGCGGCGATTTTCCGGGTTTGTTTGAGTTTATGTGTTATGGAGATAAGGGAATAAACGACGTCGTTGTTAGTTGGGGATCCGGATTTTAGCTAATAGGATTTGAAGATAATCGAAGTGTGAAACGTTCACACCCTCGAGGTAACCCGAATAGTGTTGGGGCTTGGGTGTGAAATGATTATTTGTCACTCATACATTGCAGAGGATTACTATTATGGTGTATGTATAGTGTTGCACTTGATTGATCGATCTTGTAATTTCTTATTTGATATAATGTCGCTCTTTATGAGAGTGGAGCTACGTTATATGAAAAGATGAGATCTTTGTATTATGATGCTTTTATCGGTTGAAATTTATCTGGGATAAATTTGAAAATGTCGATGTTATAGCGTAAGATTTGACTTATTGAAATTTAATTTTGCAATTTGGGTACAAATTTTTCTAAAGTAAATAATACTCCTTCCGTTTCTTTTTATTTATCTTAGGTTAATTTTTTATTTAATTTTTATTTTTTACAGTATATAAAATTGTAATTACGTTTTGATATCTTTTTGATTCTTTTATTATTAAATTATCAACCAATCACTGATATTGTTTCAATTAATTGATATTTTATATTTTCAATATATTTTTTTGACTAATTTTTTATTTCTTTAATATATGTACAAATGATTATGAAGACAATTAAAAGGAAATGAAGGTACTAATAATATGATATCAATTGAAAGTCAAAGAATAAAGAGTCAAACACCACATACTATTATATTATGGACATGAGCCCAATGCAATTAACAAAGCCCATCTATCTCAATCACAATGCTCACTAAGATCATTTTTAATTAATTATTTTAATTTTTTCAAGTTATAACACCATATTTTAATTAATGATTGTGATTGAGATTTAAATGATCGAGATTGAAACTTTAGAAAATTAGAAAAATATGAACTTTCATTAGCCTTTTTCTTTTACCCTATAATACTCCATCAATTATCCGTAAAATGTTAAGCCGCATACTTCTGATGAGAATCGAGCGGGGCGCCACAAGTCGGCTGAAAGGCGCCTTATACTTGAATGTTCTCTAGTTTGCCCATCATTTATCTCAAAGACACTTCACACTTGTCTTAGGAATATTATTTCTGACTTTACAGTATGTCAGAACATGGGCAAATTCACCGCCTCTTACGGAATCTAGTGGGGTCTCTATCACCCAAAAAAATTTCGAAAAGAAAAGGATTGGCTAACTTCGAAACAATATAAAGAATCAACGGATGCTAAACAAGTTTTCTCAAAGAATTTGAGCATAAATCACTTCATTCACTTGCCTTAAATTACTTGGCTTTCTCATATAGATCTCATGTTGTTTTTAACATGCATGGCACATGGTCAGGATTTCCAAACAATAAGATTGTTTGTTTCTTCACATGGTGACATTAAACCAGGAGTATTCAATTAAATGTAATCAAGACGTTTATGCTGACTGCAAATCTCTCTGCGTTTCCATGCAAATACGGAATAGCCCCATTACATTATCTATAATTTTCTATCCAAATCAATAAATGAAGTGAACTCAACATCATTAATCCTTCATATTATACCATAATCAAATTATTCATTCAATTTTAATTATCTGCGTGTGTTGGGATTATGATCAAGAATAATAATTCAAGAACACAAATCCTTCTTACGTATAAACAAAGAATAACTATGAAAGCAAATAAATATCAAAGATTGTGATTTGTTTGTGGTTTCGGCAACGCCTACACCACTAAGAATAACTATGTTAGAATCAAAGATTTACAATCTCTCAATTGATAGCTAACTCTTGTTAACTCAATCTAAGACATTCCTTTCGCAGAAAGTTTATACACACATTTATAGGTCTAGCTTGTATATAATTCCTTTCCTAACTAGGAATCACAATCTACTCCTAACAGTAGATAAAACAGAAATAGAGTACAACTCTAACTTCTTCATGCATATCCTATCGTGTCCTTCTCCTTCTCGGATTACTCTTCGATTGGTAGCTCTAGGCCTCCTGCATTCATGCGAGGAACTCCAATAGGGTGGTGATGGAAGGCGAGCAGCTGTCATGCAATTATTGATCCCTCATTCTTTTATTCTTTCTACATTAGTCTATTGACACAATTGCCATTCTTTTATTCTTTCTACATTAGTCTATTGACACAATTGCCTACGGGTAAGTAAAATCTATCTACACTCATGTCTTTACTCTTTATTATCTACCCAAATATCTACCATCAATACCACCAACACCCTCAAGGAATAACGTGAGGGTGGAGGTATTACTTGGGCCCATCCACCAACCATACTTCTTTTAACTATTTTTTATGTAGGACTTAACTTATTTTTTATCACTCCGTAACATATATCAACGTACTTAATTGTGTCAGATGAATATGAAAACTAAGTCTTGGGTATTGATAATTGTGATCCGTTGTATTAAGAAGATCGCCGATTATAATAGGGCTGATACATTGGTAGTTATAAGATTAGGCTTTGATGATAGCCGATGGCCTGGTGGAATAGTTCTCTTGGGCTTTGTTGGGAAGACATTGCCTCTTAGATCTGCTTTGGAAGGGGTAGGGTGTTATGCGATCTTCTGCGAGTCCAGCGAGTCCAAAGCTTGTTACCGTAACACACAGTGTATTTGCGTGGGCGATCATGGCTTATTTCAAGCGATCGAGTTAGTATGTGTATTTAGTAAATAGACTAGCAAGTAGTAAATTGATTAGAGAATATAAATGTGTACCGTGAGTACCCAAGTATTTATAAGCCCAAAGTACAAATGGTCGTAATCTGCTCTTTCACTCACGATTCTTGATATGTCCATCATTCGCCATTTACTCACAGGGGGCTTATCGTCAATTTGGGCAGGTTGAGGCATCAAACTCCCAAAAACTCTATATATATATCGTTACCCTCGATTAGTGGTTGAAGTCACCCATTTGGAATGCCTAGGAGGCGCTCATAGACGAGAACCGCTCATTGGATGAGGATTCGTCTCCAAACTGCTATCGCTCTTTGGAAGAGAACCTTATTTTTGACAAGTATATGTGCTTGGATAAGACCCGCCCTTTGGAGCCCCTCTCGTTTCTTCGTCGGCGATTCATCTGTGGGACATTAGGCCCTCTTATTACACGTGTCACACCTCACCAGAGCGTGACCGGGCCGGTGGGTTAAGCCCTATAAAAGTTACTTTCCTTTTGAAATGGTACTTTCTAACAACTGCGCCAAGCGTTTCCGCATTCTTAACTTTTCCTTTTTCCGTTCATTGTGCTCCGTTTTGACCTACTACGCTCGATGTTCTTCCTCTTCGTCAAATAAATCGGGTATTTGTAGTTTCTTTTAAGCGTTGTGATGCTTCTTGAAAGCCCAGGTCGTTGAGCATTTAGGGGCATGAGGGTGCCATTTCATCCTTGATTTTATCCTGGTTTCACCGAATTTATCATAGGATTACTGTCTTGAAGTTCGTGTGGAGTTAATTGATGATGAGCATGATAAATTTCTGGGGACTTACGGTTGTTTGATTAGTTGTGGTTGTATAAAAACGTGTTTAGGATTTTATTTTGAAGCATGTAGGTGGATATGGGTTTAAAGGTTCATGAGTCTTTTCGTATTCAAGATCAATGTTCTTGGATCCCTTTTCCTTTTGCCACAAAAAGATTATACTTTTCTCTTAGATTCTTGACGCTCCTTGAATTTTACGTTTAACCGTGATGGGTGATATTTGTAGGCGTGTCTGGCGAAATGCTCAAGAATCTTATCGATATACCCACAACCGCCGTCCCGACCAGCGGCGTATCAGCCCGCCTCGATAACCTAATCCATAGTGGCGGTAATTGATCCGAGACCACCTTTCTTTAGATTGTGGATGTCCGCTGGAGCAGAAATTAAATATGGGAATTTTGCCTTTTCTCAAGATCATGACCCATTCGCTAACATGGTAATTCCTTAGGAGGTGAATCAAGCGATTCTTGGTCAAAGCGGCTCGAATGATGTGGAGGATCCTGATCCCATTCTGATGCTTCCGCTCTCGAGCCTAAACCACAACACCACATGAAGTCTGCTTCTAGCTACTTGGGGGGTCTCGGTAGCGGAACTACAGGTCGTCTCGAATCTGGTTTTCTCTTTTTGTTATTAGGAGCTTCGCTACCAGTTCCTTTTTCAAAAGAGAGTCTTAGAGATTTTAGACGATATTTTTCCATACCTTTTTCTGTGAAGATGCGGCTCCCCGTGGAAGGGGACCAAGTGTTTGAATCTAGGATAGATCCATCGTGTAGCGAAGGCCCCCATGCCCCTGGATGGACTGCGATGTACATTGAGTCGCTGAATTATGGGGCGCGGTTCCCTTTTTCTCCCTTTGTAAATGATTTACTTATAGCGGTTAATAGAGATTAGGCCGGTAGGATGGCTTCTTATCGCGTATTTAGTGCTTGTAGAATGGCGAATGTAGAGCCTAACTTTCCCATCTTCTTTAACATGCATAGTACTTCCCAACTTGGGTTATCTCGAGTCCTTTAGCTCCGCCTGCGATTACAATATATTTGTTGAGGATAAGCGGATAAGGTTAGTGAGAAATTGGATTGGCGTAATGAAGTAGTCTTTATATTTTAAGAGGCGGGATGGACTGACAGTGCCCGGATATGGACCACTTTTTATCCAAGCCAAGCGTCCCAAATTTCTTAGATCCGCCAAAGTAAAGGCCCAAATAGCCTTATTGAGAGAAGTATTTCAAGATTCGTGGGATTATAAGGTATTACGTGAAGAAATCGCTTATCGGTGGGTATTATCTCTCCCGAGGAGTTTGACTCATCAGTGGAACACGCCCGATTTACTTGGGTATATCCTCTTTTACTCCTTGTGACCTCTTATTTCTTGTTAACTTATTTGGTTCTTTTTTCTTTTGAGGAGGAGGTATTGGCCAGCCAACTTCTCGCCGTGGAACCTAGAAAGGTGCCTTTCTCCGCCCGTAGAAGGAAGCGTGTTCCTCTTTCTAGAGGGTTGGCGTAGTCGCTAAGCGTCGGCGAGGCGTCTTCTTCTTGGGGGTTTAGCGACCGCTTTGGATAAAAAGACACACGGATCGTATTTGTTCCCCCGAGCTAGTCCTTGCGAAGAGGAGTAAAATACTTGCTCATAGACCGCCAATGAAGGATGTACTAGATTTAACCGATGAACCGCGTGCTCGGTCCTCACAGTAACATGAACACCGGGGGAGGTGCCCTGCAGGAGAATGCTCTACATGAATGCAATTTGATTCTTCCCGAGGACAAGAAGTGATTCGACTCCCGAGTTCTGTTTCTGCGGCACCTGACCTACCGTATACTCTTCCAGCGGTTATGAAGTGACGATAAGTCAAAGTTAGGAAGGCTCAGGATGCACTTTCGTGCGACCCTCCCCATTGTTAGAAGGGTGGAAAGCCTTCTGAGGAATACGGTATCCTCTTGAGCCAGGTGTAATTGCAAGCATCTTGTGAGGGTACAATCCTTACATTCATTTTGCTTTTACTTTTGGTTCTATTCTCGATATTCTCTACGTTAGAATCTAGTATGAATTTGTCATTGATAAACACCGATTCATCATCCCGATTCTCAAAATAATATAAATTAATCTAAACATAAAATGACAAATGTGAATACGAGAATTCTTACATTTGACGAGCGGATTGAACCCGATTCCCCCACGTAAAGCCTCGCGTGATTGCCTCGAAGATCTCTCAATGACATTCAACGCCCGATGAGATGTCACTAGATTCTGTAAAGCCCAGCAGGCAGAGAGCAGACTAGCAGAGTTTGATGATGAAATGTGAATTGGAAGAAAATCTTCCAATTACAAAGAGAGGAGGGCGGTATCTTTTGAGGGGTGGAGGTTTTTGTGATTAGCATGTCATGAAGCCTAATCCCTCTTTAATACCCAGTCCCAAAATTCCCTTCGTTAAATGACTTCGTTAAGCTCGGTTTAACTCGTTAACTTAATTGAACCGTTATGAACTTCTAATTAAATAATGAGTTACTAGAGAAGTTATTCTATTTTAATTAACTTAAGTCAATCAAAATACTAGCGAGTCATTGTCAATAACTTCGAGGATTTTTAAATCGATGCCGATTGCTTAATTGATTAAACTTGCAAGTTTAACCAATTGATGTTCATCAGCATGCTCTGTTGACAAATATATAAATATTGAAATACATTTCTCAGTATACAAGTCTACGTTAATTTAATTTCATGAAATATTATTAGAATATCATTGTATGTGTGTGACATACAGGCTCGGATAATAGTAAGTTGTATAATAATAATTGACCAATTACTATTATTATAACGATTAATAAGTAAGATCACAGCAATGCATGTAACCCGCCCAAATTATCACGAGGGAGCCAGCGCTGGTAATATGCCGTCGCTAAGGTGAACACTAAGTTCACAAGTAATCACACGTTGCTTGACTGGTAATGTTGGAAATCAATGAGAATTGGTTCCATTTATTATGCCCGTTGCGGCGATTGTGTGATTCATTTGCAGTTAGGTTAAATGTGATTATCGAACTTAGTGTTAAACATATTACTAGTGTGAATTCAATGACTGAGCAAGGGTTACTGGCATTGTCGTCTTCGTGTCGTTATAATATGTGGTGGTCAGTATTAACACAACTTGCTGATATCCCCGAGCCTAAAATCCTGCTTATCTGATATGAGTTATATTTCGTGTATGAAAAAGGTAAAAGAAGAACTATATAATTGAGGAAATGTATTTTCTCAATTACAAGGGTTCTACATTTTATGTAGAATATCGATTGAACAAATAGAATCAATTAAATAGTTATTTAATTGGTTCGAGAGTAATTTTAGTATTTACCGATAACTTGAAAGATTATTGATATTGACTTCGTACTATTTAATTAGCTTAATTAAATAGTTTAACGTGCTTGACATTAGTGTCTTAACGAACTAATAGAGTTAGTCAATATCTTGGGGTTTATCGGGCTTGTTTGCTTTAATACATATAAAAGCAACTTTAGGAGTTTTCATCGCCAAGTTTTGTAAAAACTTTTCACAAAAAACCAGTAGCATCACCCCTTTGTGGCGAAATTCTCCCAGAATTTTGGGGTTTTAGTTTTGTTCATCCTTGTTTACTAGCATAGATTAGTTCTTGATTCCTTATCTGGTGTGGACTAACTAGAATATCATACGATTGATATTACAACAAGGAGGAGGTGAAGGAAGTCAAATTCACGTTGTGAATTTGAAGCGTCAATGAATTTTGGTGGAATTTACTCATTGCCTTGTAAGTCCTCTATTCATTATAATTTAATTATATGTTTTATATAAATAATGTAGTATCTTGTTTAAAGATCACTTAGGCCCATGGTTGTATTTATACTCACATATCCGTAGTAATTTTCTTCAGTAAATGGATTGATACCTGATTGTCATAATGACCCGCGATAAAGAATCAATTCTCATTGATTTCAACAGCTACCGTCTTTCTACATGCACGGGCTATGAATGCGAGATAAATGTCATAGAGGCATGAATAGGAATCATGTCTTGGCTTTCCTTGAGTGGATCAACTTAAATGTAGATATTGGGCTCAACCGCGAGAGTGAAAGGGCCTCCCAATTCAAGGTGCATGAATTGGAGAAAGAAAATGAGGACTTATTGTGGAACCAGGAGACCGCCTATAATGAGAGAAGGCCATTCTGGAGCGAGACTTTGGTGGAAATCTCCAAATCACCGAGGACACGGAGGCCAAGAATGTCCAAGCGAAGGAGAGTTCTACGTCACTGAAACTGCAAGGCTGTCACTAAAGCAACCAAAGAGAGAGCTAAAGCTGAGCGAGCGTTAATGGCCCGAAATCCTTGTGAGTGAGTGGAGGAGTATCGCGCCTCAAAGGCTTTCCATAATGAGTTGGGGGAGGAAGCGAACTGCTGCTTTTATGCGGCACTGGCCAGGCAGCAGATATCAATCCTTCCTTGGTGTCGCACTATCAAGTGTTCTGTGATTTACCAGTTTTCCTCCTTGGACATAAATGCTCCTCTATCTCCCTTGTAGGGTGGGGAATAGTGTTAGAATCTAGTATGAATTTCAATTGTGATAAACACAAAATTCATATCCGAATCCTCGAAATGATATAAATTAATCTAAAACACATAATTAACAATAATGAATAGCGAGCACTTACGGTGATACGGCGGAGATCTATCAGCAACGTGCTTTCACGAAGCCTCCTTTTGAATTCCAAATTTAAGCACTTGAATGTAGCAGATTGCCCTTTAGTTGGTTCCCCAGCGCGAGAGAGGTTGAATCCTTCGTTTGTGTTCTAGCTTTAGAACATGGGTTGATTGGATGAAAAATCAAAGAAGAAAGAATTTTTAATTCTTCCCTTGAATATTTGACCATATGGAGGGGGAGGAGGAAAGGCTAGGCTTTGTTTCATTTCATGAAAAAACACATTATGATGAAGAAAAATACAATAAGTTTGCTTATATATGTCAAACCCAAAAACCCAGCGAATAGCTTAATGAGCCGACTCGTTAAGTTTAATTAAACCGTTCGTAAATCAAACAACAATAAGTTGTTAAACTAGTAACTAACAAGTTACTAACGAAGCTCGACTAACTTCTCCGAATTAATTCAATTGACTAATTAATTAATTCGGGTTCATATCAATTTATATTTTACATTAACTCAATGTAAAAATCAGTGAGAATATTAGATTGATTACAATCGACTCTCGATTTAACAAATGTAGTTTAATTTCATACATGAAATATAGTAAAGCACGTCCTTTGTATGTGTGTGGCCCAGGCTGGATAATAGTAAAGTTGTATAATAATAATAATTGACGATTACTATTATTATAGCGATTAATGAGTAAGATCCTTGTCGCTTCATGGCAACAAATTATCATGAGAACCCAGACTAGTAATATCTGATTACTAAGGTGAACACTAAGTTCCGTGTCAACGTTTAACCAACACGGCGGTAAATGAATTGATCTGATTGTCATGACGGGCATAATAAAGGGTAATTCATTTGATTTCAACCAAAGGTGTCTCTACGAGCTCTAGGTCCTCCCAGGCTTCGAATCGTCAAGCACTTAACTCTTATTTCTCTTATTTCGTATCTTTTGAACAATCCGCTATATAACTTGAAAACTTGATATTTATTATTTTGCGTTTGTTTTCTTCGTTTTCATTATGCTTGTTTTGTTACCTTGTGTATATTATCTTTCTTGCCCCGTGTTAATAGGTGTGAATACTGATCACGCGGTTATTAACATATACTCATTCGCTTTTACCTTGCCTTTTTTAGCAAGGTTTATTATATCCGCTTAACATGGAGGGTATTTAGTAATCATTCGCTTTTACCTTGCTTATTTGAGCCAGGTTATCATATCCGCTTAGTATGGCGGATATTTATGTATCTTCACTGACAATGAATGATCGAGTTCGTTTTTAGGTTGTGTTCGATATGGTCGGTTTTATGGGATTGCGTACGGTTTCGGTATGGTATTTCCTCGTAATTATTATTAAAAATGCAATAAAAAAGGGAAAAGTCATTTATTGATACTCCGACCTCTTAAAGATTCGGTTATAATCCATGCTCTTGGCGGTTACATGTAATACTTGCATAGTTTAGAAGCGTGCCGGGGTTGGCTATGGGTTTGCATCCAATCCTACAATTCATAAGTCCACTGGGCTAAAATCCCGACGATGCGATAAAGTCTTTCAGTTCGGGCTAAGTTTTGCTTTGTTCTTTGGGATGACTCGCGAGAAAACAACCGCTGATATGAGATCTCTTACCTTGGAAGCTGACGATTATTCGCAAATGGGTTATAAATCTGAGCTAAGAGTTGCTTGTACTTGATTATTTTATACAAAAGCTTGATCTCTAAGCTCGTCCATGAAATTGAGGGCTTCAATGACCGTTGGTCATTTCTTCTTCGTAGATCTTGCTGTACGTATGTAGGTAACCTGCTTCGGCCCAGGCGGAAATCATACGTTCGTAGACAAAGTGAAGAGTGCTCCCGATGGCGATTCGGGTAGAGCGGGTGACTACTCTTGTAGGTAACTCCTCCATGACTCCTGCTTTGCCCGGCTTTGGAGAAGGTTGCTTGCGATTCGCTTTTGAAGATGTCTGATTCATAACTTCAAGCTTGTCCGTTAGATTGAAGATAATAGGCGAATCATGTTTAATTCCAAATTTTTCATAGAAATCGGCTTCTGACACATACTTTCTAATTGCGGATCCCGTTGTCCGAAACTAATATTTTGGATATCCCCAGACAGCGTTGAATGTTCTTCCACCTTGAAATGTGTGACCACTTCCTCTAGTCTTTCGAGAGGCAAACACGCGTTCTTTGAAATAATGTCTACGGCGTATCCTTGAGCTCGGCCTCGCTTTGCCTTAGTCCTTCCTTGCAATCATCTCCCAGCGTGACAAAGGGATTGGACTTATTACTAGGGTCCAAATTGCAGCAGGTTGCTGGGAGCATTTAAATAAACTACTTGGCGTCGCGTCTTTTCACGTATGACGGGGCAACTTTGGCCAAGTGTTGGTCGATATCGCTGCTCACGGTGATCTTAATGCCTATAGCGATCTCGCCCCAATATGACTTCCGCGCGTCGCCGTGTATTTACTTGCGAGAGCTTTGGGGATATCTTCCAGTGGATCTGACGGTCATGCATGATTTACTATAACTTTCTTATTTGGTATATTTGGGCTTTGAAATTTAGGTTCCAACAACTCTTCTCTCCTTGCTCCGAAATTTGAATGACTGCTTGCATTTATCGCAGAACTTTTCGAGTTCGGCCTATAGGTGTAGTGCGTGTCGAAAGTTTATTAGGTCTTGTTAACTGATTCGTTTTTCGGAAAGAATGCAATTACAATAGTTTGGATCAATAATTTATTTATAAAATTATCAGTATCTATTAATCATTGACTAGAAAAGTTGACCTATAATTGAACTATTTGTCTACGTTCTCATAAAGGCATCGGACAAGAATGGTTGGAAACACTATTATGTCCTCAATCTTTACTGGAAAGCGTACATGTTGGCACATGTGATATAGACCATTGTTCCCACCGCAATGGCCGCCACTAATTACTACATGCTCCCCTTTTGGTACGGTTTCACTTCACACTAGGACAATGCTTGATGAAGAGGTAACACTACTGTAGATACTTTTGATTTTCACATTGAGTAAATGATTTATTCAATTATCTATGTTTGATGATTCATATTTCATTGATAATTCTATAGTTTCATGAATTGCTATAACACTAGGATAGGGACATTGAATCACCATCTCTTGACGCATAACTAACAAGCCGAGTATAATTAAAATAGTATCAGGATTTTATTAATGTGTCAACAATTATATCACTACAACAAGCTTAACAAAAACAACAAACATAGATGATCCGCCATTTACCATTCTATACTACCACTTCAAACAACAATTGCTCATAATTTTTTCCCGCTTAAGAGGAAAAACAACAAAGTTTACGAAAAAGAGAAAGGCAACATGGAATAAAAAACATGTGTCACGGTGGCTTATAACATAACTAATCGAGCAATTTTTTTGCTAAGTGCAAGGGAAAACAATAAATAACATAGCCCAAAGTTAGATTTGATATTTCTAAATCTTTAAGCACATCCACGTGGAGCAAACCCGACTCGAGAACCCGATAAATCGAAAGCAACTCGAAAGCTCTGCTGCTGAATATTCCCAATTATACTCAAGCCGGACATAGTAGCAGCGAAAGCAAAGCAAAACCTCCCACTACTATCCACGGGGATCAAATAATTGGACGCCGGCAAGGACACGTCAGCTTTCGTAAAATGCAGCACCACCGTGGGCACCTTCACCTCCGCCTTCCCGGACAAATCGAAGCACGTATCGAACAACGAAAACTCCGCGGCCCGTTTCAAGTTCGAAGCCCCGACTCGAAAAGCATCCCTCAACGCAACATAAGCGGGTCGGGTCAACCGGGTCACGGACGTACCCGAATCGATAATGACCCCTCCGGTTCCGGAGGGGTCGAGCTTGAAAAGTGAGGCGGTGATGCCTTTGACTTTGACTCCGCCAACGCTGATCCCATTGAGACCTAAATAGTAGAAAGTATCAAGCCGAGGGTTCGAGAGCAGAGGTGTAAAAACCGCGTTTCGAGGCAAAGCTGCCTCCCCGAAGATCAACGACGACGGTTTTGAAGTTGCCGACCTATCAACTAAACAATAAGAGAATTTCCGGCCAAATCTCCGGCCGGATTGCGTCGGAAAAGATAACCGCCCCCGGCCGAGCCCCAATAAACCGGCGGCGCCGGTGAATAGCCCCTCGTTATCATGACCACATCCGAGCGCTACATTGCTGACACGTGTCCTTCGGAAGGTTAACGTTTCGGTTGAGAATTCTCCGACGGTGAAGGATCCGTCGCCGTAGGAGACTTGGTAGAGGCACATCTTGCGGTTGTTGCAACCCGGGGAATCGAGGCGGCGGCAGAGAGGGGAAGCGCATGTGACGCCGGTGAAGGAGGTGGATTTTCCCGGGTTGAAAACTGGGTCGGATTGTGTATAGCACTTTTTGCAAGGAGAGCACTGGATCCATACCACATCACTTCCAGTATCAAGTACCATGTATGCATACTTAGCTGGGGTACCTACACCTATACGTGTGAAATACTCCCCACTTCCTTGAGCTAGACCCGACACCACCGAGCTGCTAAACCCAGCACCACCGCGTGCAGCGGCGGAGGTGGTTAGAGTGGTGTTTGTTCTGGTGGTGATGAGGTTTATGATGCTTTTGACTCGGGCGGCGTCGCGGTGGAGGCGGAGTTTGAAGAGCTTTTCTGGGGTGGGGTTGGTGGAGCTTGGTGTGAGTGAGTCTACATGGTGTAGTGGTACTGAAAAAGGGTCGGGTTCGGTTTCGGATTCGGGTTCGAGTGATGGGTATATTTCATTTTCTTGATTTGTGAGTGAGGAAATGGAGTGGAATTGTGGGAGAGTGTTGAGGACTAGTGTTTGGTACTCTAAAGAAGTGGAAAATGAAATGCAAATTGAAGTACAAAGTATGAATAAGCAAAAGGAAAGTGAATTTCCTTCCATTTTTACAACAATTTTGGGGGAGGGGGGGATGGAGTAAGGTTGAGGGTGCTTTGGGAGTGGTAAATGACATTTGCAGAGTTGTGGAGATTGATTGATGAATTGGTGGCTTTGTCTGCTTAAGTGTTGTCATTAGATCATGTTAAGTGTAATTATTATGCACAAGATTCTTGGTAACGAGAACTCATATTGTTAGTGATAATTGCAAAGTTGCATGCTGTTATGATTTAGGAGGTGTTAAAAAATCCTTATTTGTTGTAAGCAACTTCTATGTCAGAATTATTCTAACATTAAAAATAATGTCCGAATAAGATTAACTTATAATCAAATGGAGTATTAAATCTAGCAGTTAAATTTTCAAAAAATTTGACATGGAGTTACTATATAATTCATTGACAAATGTGTGCATAAAAGAAATGAAGATGAAGAAGATTAATTGGGAAATGAGAGTATTAAATTAGTGGTATTAGTTGACAGTGGGGTTGGAGAAAGTTGTCTGGCATCTTTGACCTGTGTAGTATGCACCCTAAAATAGGAGATTTTTGTTTTTTATGATTCAACTACTTATATTGCTGTTAATGTGTAATAAGTTAACATGGAAGGAGATTAGAGTATAATACGAATATAAGTTGAATAAAATGAGTGTCGGATAGAGATGTTTGTTGGCAAGCTAAGAGAATTTTGAGTGAGATACTTGACATGCATTAACATGTTACATAGAGACCATACTTGTCTAATTCATGTTTTGTTTTCAGTTCAGATTTATATACTTTGCATAATTATGTTGCTAGTTGCCTATACAATATATATTGCCCCCATGTGATGTGATCAGGAAATTGTTATATACTTCTTCAGTTTCAAATTGTAAGTTACAATAAGATGATCTATATTCACTTTTAACAACATCAATCACATTACTCTTTCTTACAGAGTGGCTTAACAAAGTCAACCACATTGCTCTTTCATACTAGTGCCTGAGACAAGAATGAAGTGGTAGAGCATATTCAAGGGCACGGGTGTTATCTGTTATGGACCACTGAAGCAATATTTGAAATTCCAGTGTTATAGTAGCTGTAACCCCTACTATAGTCTATTAGCTCAATCCTACCTACATATTTTCCCCAAGTACTCTTCTCCAACTTTCAATCAGAACATAGCCTTAATCTTCAGGCCACTCACTTACTTAAAGATTAAGAGGTTCTTTGAGGAACTTCCATGACGAATTTTGCCTTCATTTCCATGATTCAGTGTGATGTACAACTAGTCTATGCAAACTTTCTAAGGCTATGATTATTGTCCAAAATATCGAATGATCGGGTGAGGCATGCTTCATGTCTTGGATAACTATTATCAGATGGCGATTTGGAACAAGTAGGCATAAGAATTCAAATGTTTGTATGCCATATGCATAGTTTTACATAAAACTAGACTATGACATCTTAAATAAATACAAGTTATAATTTCAATGCAACGGATGGATTGATATCTCTCCTAGTTACGCAATTTATATGCGAGTTAAGACCTCAGAGATGCATGAGGTATGACAAAGGCGACACAGGAAAACAACTAGTGAAATCAATGGATGAGATAAGAATATCATAGAGAAATCAAGCTGCATGACATTTATAGGATGAAGAAAAGGACATAAAAGATGAGCAGAACATTTTATCACAAATATGAGACAGACTACATTATAATTAATCTTATGACACTTAAACTGAGAAGTTTTTCAATGAGAATGATGACGAGGTGATCATTTTTGTCTCGACCAGGCACCACTTTTCCCGCCAGTCTTGCTTTCAAGCCTTATGTCAGTAATTACGATATCCTTCGAGGCAGCCTTGCACATATCGTAGACTGTTAAGCTTGCAACAGAAACAGCTGTAAGGGCTTCCATTTCCACCCCTGTTTTCCCAGTGGAAGTAGCTTCTCCTTCCACTTTAACACTATAATCACCAGGACTCAAAGTCAGGTCCACACGTACATGTGACAAATTAATGTTGTGGCACAATGGAATAAGATTGCTAGTCTGTTTCGCACCACAAATCCCTGCTATTTTCGCCACACCTAGTACATCTCCTTTTCCAATCCGGTTTGCTGAAACAAGATCAAATACAGCCCTGCCAAGAATCACTTTGCAGCTTGCTATAGCAACTCTCTTGCTCGCCTCTTTTGACGAGACATCTACCATTTGAGCTTCACCAGTAGAACTAATATGCGTCAACCTAGGAGAACATGATTCATCAGTGCTAACAATATCAGTTCGAACCTCTTCAGGGACAATTTTGTTTTCAACAGAACCAGCAAAACTTGATGCAGGAGGTTCACCAAAAACAGATTCCATCTCCTGAGACCAAAATTACCAAGACATCCATCGTTACATAAACACACACTTACATCGCATTGATATTTTCATACTATTTAATTGTAGTTTTATGCATTGATATTGTCGTACGATTCAATTTTTGTTATCCATATACACATTTAAACTTGAAAAATATTTGATCGTGAAACAATCACTTCAAGTTTAAAGTAATCCATAAGTATACATTATCGACGAATCCAAATGAGGAACATCTCCACGAGCATGCAATATAAGCTACTTAAACCCAATAACAAAATCTCCCCGCGTTGGAAATACTACTATACATGAAAAAAATGGAACATAGTATACCTTATTAAGCTCAGAAATTGCTTTAGAAACATCATAATTGCTGTTACTGCAGAAAAATCTTCTTGAATGAGACAATGCAATTCTACGAAGTAGCATTTCTGGTTTTGAAACTGTCATGATGAACAACACATGATTATGTAAAGTAACTAACTAACTAAGCTACGGAGTATTAAAAAGGTTACTTCTTTCAGTCATTTTAACAAACATATAAAGCTAATGAATTAAATTAAAAATATATAAGCAGGCTCGCAAAACAAGGTTCTACTCGGTATATTTTACAGATATAAGTCGAGGATAAATAAGCGTTTCGGATTATCACCTCTCTTGGACCGTTTCCGTTTGATCAATTAGAAGTCTTGTTGGAAGTGTTCTCCTTTAACAACTTTTTTAATACTTTAACATGGATTTGGTTTCTCGATTTGGATACATTTTGTTTTGATTTTTTTTTAGCATATTGTAAGAACATATATCTAAGTATTTTTTATGATCAGCCAAATGAATTGCCTTGCCTTTTAAATATTTGTTGAAGCGCATCACTTGGTCAGCTTACGTAATATTAAAGGTCGTTAGTATATGAGGATTCGCGTTTTATAAATAATTCGTGTTACTATGCAAACCATATCACCAACCGAAATGATCATTTGATCACCAACTTAATTACGGTAGATGTTCGAAAGAGATAGATGCGTTATCACTTACGTATTAACCCGCTCCCCGGTCGAAGCGGCGATAGTTTCAACATTGTTGAAGAACGGAAAAGGGGACCTAGATCACATACTATAGGGAAATCATTGCCAATAAAATTTACAAGAACCTGTTAACAAATATTTTGGTCATACATAACCTCTTTTAGTGAAAATATAACAATGTTGCATTTCAAAGGAAAATATAAAGAAAGAAGAATTCACTAGAAATCATTTCGCGTTATTTAAAATTGCAATTCAGTCATCCTAGTCAGCTTAAATTTGTTTTCGTCCATTTGAAGTTTTGTTGTAGAGGTTAAAGGTGGTCATTGCGTGATTTTTTGGCTGAAATTAAGTTTTTGGGCACTTTTTTACATTTTTCGAGGGTAATTTTGGATTTTTATCATTTATGTGTCTTTAACACCCGTTTCATATTCAACTTTTCGCATTAGGCTGAAAAATGGAGTTTTATCCATGAGCCAAATATCACCACGCCGATCACTTTTAGTATTCACCGTTACTACAAGCTTGAATCGCGGTAGAAAAAGAAAATTCACTAGAAAAACCTCGTTATCTCTTTTTTACCATATAAAAGTAAAACATCATTCTGTCCGTCCTCCATGAAATCGATGGGATATAGCAGAAAGACAAGCGAGAAGGGTATAAAATGCCTGACTGACTTTGCTACTCTGCTTGATTAAACAAATCTCGGCTTGAGAACACTTGATAGGTGTTTATTTGACAACCTAGTTAATTTCATGAACACGTAACCAAGAAAAAGTTGTTCCAAATCGTAAACCGAAAAATGGCCACGAAATCTAGCAATTAAAACAAAAATCGAAAGGGGGTTCACTCCTTGTGTAAGGAAGTGACGGGCCTTGCCATTTCCGAGCTAACTCTTAAATTTATTAAATGGATCCGTGCAGCATCGGCGAGGAGAAGAGCCGCCATGGCCCAAAAACATCGTCCAAAACCAATTGGTATTAAGTGGAGTTGCTGGCGAAAGCTTATATAGTGGTGAACATCTCCTTTATTTTTGATATAAACGATCGCGTGTGAGCTGCTGAGTTATTAGAAGACAGAAATTTCAGCAACTGCGATTTCAAACAGAGAATGAAAGAGTCGGGTTTCAAAAAAAACTATTTCAGAAAGAGTTCATGGAATTGAGGCACACAGAAATCTCTTTAGAGGTGTTTGTTAAACTCATTAAGCACTTAAAATTAGTGTCTGATTACTTAATTTATTAAGTTTATTTGTTAATGAATTGTTTAAGTACTTATCAAAATCATAACAAAATTTTAAGTTAAATTCTCTACATATTTTCTCCTCTTAAAAGTCGTGATAAAGTCCAAATTTACATACTTTTCCTTCCATAATTTTTATTTCATCCTACTTATCCTTCCATTAATAATAATAATAATAATAGAAATAAAAATAATATAATAATAATGATAGAAAAATAAAAATAATATAATATGTAAGAATAATAAAAAAAAATAATAACAATAATATTAATAATCAAAATAAAAAAATAAAAAATAATAATAAAATAATAATGATAATAATATTAGTAATAATAATAATAATAAAACAATAATGATAAAAGCAATGATAATAATAACAAAAATAAAATAATAACAATAATAATAAAAACAAAAAGAATAATAATAATAATAATAATAATAATAATAATAATAATAATAATAATAATAAGAATAATAAAATAATAATAACAAAAGTAATAAAAATAATAATAATATAAAATAATAATAATAATAATAACAAAAATAATAATAATAATAATAATAATAGCAAAACAAAAAATAATAATAGAATAAGAATAATAAAAATAATAATAATAAAATAGAAATAAAAATAAAAATAGTAATAAAAACAATAATAATAATAACAAAATAAAAATAATAATAATAATAATAGTAATACTAATAATAATAATAATAATAGAAAAAATAAAAAAAAATAAAATAATAATAAAAACAATAATAATAGTAACAAAATACAAATAATAATAATAATAATAACAAAATACAAATAATAATAATAATAAATATATTAATAAATAAATAATAATAATAATAATAATACTATAACAATATAAATAATAATAATTAATAATATATTTTAGTAATCATATTATTTAATGCAGTTGATATTAAGAATATTTATTATCTATTGTTGTATTATTTATTTAATGGATGATGAATATATATCAATGAAATAGAGTAGGGATAAAGTTGTGTCACATGCTTAATTTAAGTCTTTTTTTAACTAGCGTTATCGAACATTTAAATATTTCGATATTGAATTCGAGTTATAATTGATTTTAGACATTCGGTTTCATACGTATAGTTTTTCATCTTGGTTTGTTTCGATTTTCAGTTATGAACGTCGTTATCTCACGATAGGTAGTATTTCCAAAAATAAAAAACGTCGTAGCGTCGTATTTTTCTTTATCATGACGTCGAATATCTTTAAAAATTATTTCGTTCTACCAATGGCTTTCCAATTGTGTCAGTTTGATTGATAGTAACATTAATGAGGATTTGATTCATAAAAGTGAAAAGTGAAATTGAAGAGTGAAATAGGTTATGTTAAGCATAAAAAAAAATTACCTTGAAAAAATGTAAAAAGTGCCCAAGAAAACTTCGATTTAAATGCTACAAAAAGTCAACATGATAGTAAATTTTACTATAAAAAAGCTTAAGTGATCAAAACGGTAAGTAAGCCCCAGGATGGCCAAGAATTCACAATTTTAACGAATGTAGGCGATTTAGAGCCATTATTTAAGAAAAGAAATGCACAATTACCACAAATATATCGAAACATAAATGACATTTTCAAAATTGCCCCTGGGATGGAAAATAATGTACTATGAGTAATAAATATCAAGTGAAAAACATTCTAATCCACCAAAAAGGAAGATGGCCTAAACATTTTCAATTGCTGTTTTTACCAAATCACACCAGAGCTCAATGATGATCTCCTTTTCTCCGGAAAGAGCATCCCTCAGTAAGTCGAGCACGGCCACCCGTTGGCTGACACAACACTGACTGGCAGTTTCCACAAACCACCACTGTCTGGGAGTGGCTAAACACTGTCGTTCTACAAAAGACAGCCAATAAGTATTCATATTAACAAGAACCGAACTTAAATTGTATATTGATCACTCCAGTTTATATTGGGAGCATTACCCTCTTCGTTTTACTACATCAACTCCAAAGCATTTCTTAATCTTAGAGAAATTAACAAATGCCCCTCATCCCAAAATGATAATCTAGTTTAATTTTTAATGTTCAAAGTCAACAAACTTTTCAAAGAACCTAGAGTTTACGAGCCTAACAAAAGAGATGCATGGACCAATATAGAGATAAATCCAGACATCTTTCCATATAACAGACACCATAAGGGTTGGTTTGATTAAAATCAACAAACTTTGCAGCCGAATTGCCACAAACTTTCATTTTAGAGACAATTATCAAGAACTCCCTCAATCCCAAACTATCATGTTATTATTAAAACTAGTCAAAAATACAATCTTTTGATATATCTTTTATCAAATATTATATTCGAGCTCAAAATTTAAGACAATGTTTTTGGGACGAATATTATTATACAGAATTACTAAAGAAATGGCAACTAACCTAATGCCATTCTTATTATTTACTACGAACTTCTAGTCTCATGTTACTTATTATTCCCTCATTAGTTGTATTTTTTCATTTTCATTCGACATCTCTACAGAAAAATTATGTTCCCGCTAATGACTTTTGCTAAAGTCTTCGTTGTTGCATTGCTTTTCTTTATGTTACAAATAGAAGATTTGAAATTTAAGGCCAATTTTATGCTCCGTATATATTTTACATACAAAATGTGTTGCAACCAAATGCATACAAAAAAGATACAAACTCCATATCCAATTATCTCTGAGCTATATTTATACATAGCAAGTTTTAAGGTATGTTGCTTCGTTGCTAGTCTCATTCCCTCACCAAGGTTTCAAGTCACCTGAAGTTCCAGCAGTCCAATTCAAGATCTTTTCTCCCCCCTTCAAATAAACACCCTTCCCATGAGGCAGCTTCCTAGCTAGTCCATTCAGAATCTGATGAAATGCATCTCCTGCTTCAGCCGGTTGAGTGAACAACATCGCCTTTTTCATCGAAGGATTTGCGAGCAACCTCTGCTTTCTCAGGATCACTTCTATAGGTATAGAAGTTAGAATTGTGTCCAGTTGGGGTACATCTTTCTCTGCAACAAATACACCTATCTCTTCCCACGGGATAGCGTCGGCGAATGGTAACACAATGTCGTCTGCTATGATTACAGGGATGCAACCGAAGACTACGGCTTCAACTAACCTTGGACTCCATGGTGCCCATCCTAGAGGGCATAAGCAAAATATGGCTCGTTGCATGTCTTCGTAGTATGTGGTTGGGTGATCAGTTGATATGTCGAAGAGAGGATTGTTCTTGAAATTCTCCCAAATGGATGCCCTTGCACCTCTATACATCACACAAATTCATTCATTTAGTAAGCAATCCTCTTGGTTTAGAAGATACCGGAATTGATGATAAGTACCATAAATCAATCAACACATATAATTGGAAGCTAAGATTGAGAGTAAATATACCTAGCATAGTAACCGCCTTCAGGATCATTGTTAACGTCGTAAAATAGCCCACGGAAATACACAAAGATGGACCTCGGAGTGTCAGGGGGGATCAAGTGAGCCTGCATCTTGCCTGGGGGTGCGTAAGGAGGTATTGTGATTGAACCCTCGTTCAAGCATACATGGTTCCGCTGGCCAAATGTTTGAGCCAATGTAGCTCGTTGGAGTAATGGAAGAATGCCCCGCTGAATAGCTTTCTCTTCCTATGTGAATCATGTCAACAAAACAAACACAAGAGAGTTAGAAGAGAACTGGATGGATGGTTGGCTGTAACAGACCCTCAAGTGTGAAATGTACACACTTAATAGTTAATCTACACAATATTCATTCTAAAACTAATAGGCGGTAGTAAATATATAACCAGTGTTTTATATAATTTGTGATTTTGATAGGAAATTTCTCAATGTGAAATCTATGAGGGAAGATATTAAAATGCAATGCCTTACCAGGTAGTGGAAACATGCACCAAAATCATGAGGAACAAGAAAGAAGTGATCAGCTCCTTCCGTTTTATTCCAGTAAGGCCATTTAGAAGAGATGAGTTGTATTGCACTCCTCATGACTCGTGGGGATTTGAAAGGCAAAGGCAAGCCATTTGGTGTTAGATCACAAGTAGCATAGACAGGGGTGTAAAACCAATCTGCTTCCTCCGGGTTAAGTGTTCGAACAGGACTTGTTAAGAGGAACTGGTGCATGAATATCTCAGCAGCAAACATATGAGTAAGGCATCTGGAATCCTTCTCCAGGAGTTTCTTGTTGTACTTGCTTGGAAGTTCATATATATACACTTTCAATCTCCCAACAGGGTTGTCTTCCAGGACATCTCCAGCACTTCCTGATAAAGGCAAGTTTTATTCAAATGATGATATTCATTTTAAACAATAAACAACAGCATGAAGATGAAAATGTTGCACTAAATAATGATTGAATGAGAATATGACCTGAGATTCTTTCAGTGCGGATGGAGGTAGGGCGGCCTTGAACGACCAAGCTCCCGAGGAGATTAAGTAGCAGAAGAGAAGCCCAACAGTTGTTATGTTTCCTCATTTGTAGGCTTCCCTTTTCTCTGCTGAAGCCTGCTGGCTGTAAATATAATGAAAACAACTCAGTTGAGAGGTCATATGAAAAAGTAGGTAAGGGGTCCATTTGGAGGTTGGGTTCTTGCTTAAGAAGACAAAAACAGCGGAAGTAGAGAAACTTCCTTCCTTTCCTTGTTTGTCAACATTCAGACGGGTTCCAAAAGCAATTCAAGGTTGTCTGTGTGTAAAAATCAAAGATTGCTTCAGGAATTTACAAGCCATTTTAATATACCCTTCTGGCCTCTACAATATTATATCAAACCTTTACTTATAATTGGATGTGAAACAACACCAATGCACCATCACCTGACACGATACATTCCTTCAGTGCATAAGGGTTCATTACAATACAATGTAAGGTGAGGAAATATCCTACCATTTTTTCAGATTCAAGTGTGAAAACCCAACCTGATCCTCCATATCAATTGATGTCTGGATATGTAACACCAACTAAAAGTGTTCACATGCGTAATTTTTGGAAATAAAAACAATTTCCAATCTAAAATAATCTACTGAATTTACATAATAATTGAGATACAAAATTTTCATTCGATATCCTTTTTCCAGATTTCCTGTTTATGCCATGCCACTTCTACCAGAGCGATTGTTAAATATAAGGCAAGGCGCCATTGTTAGAACCAACCAAACAAGTCAAGGACATCATACTAATCCGCCATAACACTTGCAACAAAAATCATCTAGAAATTTCAAGAATTTCACAAGAAAATTATTGAGGACAATGAGGTCATGATGCCTAGAAAGATGGGCAATTACAATATCCCACTTATGTGTAGCAGACTGCAAAAAGGACACAACTAGTGAACTAAAAAAATATGGAGAATGGGGAGGGAAAAAACTAAATATCCGTTCCTCAGAAATTTCACAAAAAATATTAAATACGAGCTCTTCGCCACTACAGCTTCATGTGGATGCTCTCAAGCCTCAACCAATCAGTAACTTGTTCTCTTCCAAGAAAGAGTAAGTGGGGACTTCGAGATTGTAGGGAGCAGGCCCTTTACGAATCCTACCAGAAATATCATAATGAGACCCGTGACATGGGCAAAACCAACCACCAAAATCACCAGCATTTGGCAATGGGATGCAACCTAGATGTGTGCATACTCCAATAACCACAAGCCATTCTGGGTTCTTTACTCTCTCAGCATCTTGTTGGGGGTCACGCAGGGAAGCAACATCTACACTGTTAGCCAAGTTAATATCATCATCAGTTCTACGTCGAATGAAAACTGGTTTCCCACGCCACTTGACAGTAACAGTTGTTCCGGGTTCAATGCTTGAGAGATCAACCTCAAGAGAAGCAAGGGCAAGGACATCCTTGCTGGCAGACATGCTCAAAACAAACTTCAACACTAGAAGACGGAGCAGAGAGGCATAGACAAATCTGCCCCCAGTTAACACAAAGTAAGCAAATGCCTTTTTGCTGGGGTCACCAGGAGGATAGCGCTCATGATTGTAATTATCATATACAATCTTTGAGGTTGGATTCTTAATGGCTGCCAATGTAGCTGGAATTTCTGGAGACAAACCCGGCTTATTATCTGATGGAGTAACTGAACCAGATGAAAAACCTGAAACAGTTGAGGGATCAATAAGACATTATCACAAACAATGGAGGCACATCAATAATTAGAAAGGCAGTCACACATCGACTCAAAATGAACAAAAATTAAAAGCACTAACCTTCCAAGTAATCATCTTTATTGGTGGAACTATAAACAACATAAAGGAGTCCTATAAAATAGCTTGATACACACACAAGCATACATACAAAAATGAGTTCTATAAAGTAGCTCATACTCTTAGAAGAAAGGAAACCAAAGCTCATCCAAGGTACTCCCACCATTTCAAAAAAAGACCGTCTAGTTTTTAATTTGATGGTTGACCTTTTCTTCTCTGAACTCAAATATATTTGTATATATTGAATAATACATGCTAAAAAACACATCAAAAGATAGTCTTTATCATATTATACTCAAAACCAGCCCCGATGCCTCTTAAGAGACTATCGCCTAAGCGGGGTAAGGGGTGGTCGGATATTACACAACCTTACCCCTGTGTCAACAGGGAGGCTGTTTCTGAATTGCCCCAAGATATTCAAACCAGGACAACATTACGACTCCTGCCTGAGCGTTGTTGGGAGGGGGATAATATGCAACCTTATAAGAATATTATTATTCAAAACCATCATATCGCATGAACATAAAACGACCCACACTCACTCCCTCCAATTCAATTCAATTTAATGGACGTTTTCGATTTTCAAGAATCTTTAACCAAGTCTCAATTTTTATTGATAATTCCAATAAAAAAAACATAGAATTAGATTGAATTTGTGAAAATAACGAATATGGGCACCTTTGATTTGGGTTAGGAGAGGAAAGGGGGCACGTGATCTGGAATAATCATCATCATCATCGTGGTTGGTGAATTTGGTGGATATAAAAGAGGTGCGTGAAGCTGATGATCTCAAATATGAGAGCTTTCTCACTGATACTCTAAGCATTTTAATTAATTATTAATTGATTAATCAATTATTTCTTCTTCTTCTTCTTGTTTAAGAGAGATTGATTTGTTAGGGTTTGTTGGTTATAGTTCTAGAGAGAGAAAATTGAAAAATGAAATGAGAGAAAAATACTGTAGAGTTAGATACAATAGTTGAAACTTGTATCTCTGTTACATTGACGGAAAGTTTGAGAGTATGAAGCCGTCTTAGCTCAGTGGTAGAGCGCGTGGCTTTTAACCACGTGGTCGTGGGTTCGATCCCCACAGACGGCGGAGAAGAAATATGTTGTTTGTTTTCGTTTTCTCCATCGTATTTATTTTGGCAATTACCTGATTCGTTAAATCGGTATTGAAATTCGTCTGGTTCCGAATCATTACTCTGAATTGATATTTGTTTTGGTTTGATTCCTATCAATTCGGTTTGATTTACTAATCGAACTGGTTTGACCCAAATCAAGTTCTACACAACTCGATAACATTGTTCCTAATTGTCTATAAATAAGCGTTTTAAGGTAAAATTATGATTTATTATAAACATGAGAAACAGGTTTTGCCTTTTTAGCATGCTTATTGTCTCTATGGTCCATATTTGTTTAGCTATACATGATCTTATTTAACTTTAAACTCATCACTACATCAAACATAATTGGCTCGAATGCACTTCAATTGTCTTATTCTTACAAGAAAATACCTTATCAATCTCTCCAACTCAACTCCCTGGAGGAAATTGGAATCGGACAACATGTATGTTAGTCTATGTTAGCGTTAACATTGTTTGTTAAATGAAGTGTCATAGTGTGTGCAATATGTTGGAAATACCGAGTGCATACGATCCATTTAATATTGATCCAAAGTTGTGTATAATAAACCCACCAGGATCGCCCAACTCGGCAAGTAATGAATCGTATCATTATTCATTAATGAACCGTCGTCATTCTCTACTTATTTGTGGGTCTGAACCCGTTCCAAAATTTACCTCATCTCACACATTTTAAGATTGACATTCATAAAGCATGCAAGTTTTGTACATAGTCTAATAATAAAGATATTAATAGATTGAACAAAAATACAAGGTGAATCTTGATAGTTACAGTATGAGAGTTCATTTCATAATTAAATAGATAGTGAATTCCTTGTGGATATCAAACACTAACTTTTTAATATTAACAAAATCTATCGGATGGGAATGTGAGAATGTTAAACAGTCCCAATTCGTTACTCCTTTTTGACCCTAGGTTCATGTCCATAGATAGCAATGCAATATAATATTATGCATCAGTAGACCGAGAAGAATAAATGCGATGCATGCATAAGGTGGAAGAAAGTATACACTGATATTGGTTGTAATAATTAATAACACATCAGCAATCATATACATTCACATGCATGTAGCTTTGGAAAGCTGTCCGGGAATCCTCCTGATTTCTGAAGCCGCAAAGGTTGACATTATGGAGAAGCAATTAAACTAAAGGTACGTACTGAATAATGGCTTCTAGTCAGGGGGAAAAGCTAGCTAGTTGAAGCCGAAAGTGAAAGCAAAAATGAAAATGAACATGAAAACTGACTTACTGATGATATGATATAGGTAGGGAACGAACAAAGATATATAACAAGTTGAAATAATGTTGACGTAATGTCTAGTAGGACAATATTTGAACTATATTACTTTCCCACATCTCTCCCCATGCATGTGCTTTTCTTATCATGCATGACTTCTTTCCTAGTTTTTCTTATGCTTTTTGCCAAACTTTTTTCCACTTCTAGGGATTAGATTTTGGTTCCTCAGCTTACTTGAAATAAAGCATTATATTAAAGTGCCCTAGTGATCTTTGCTAGTCGTGTCACTTTACTTTCTTTGCATGCGTAGTATATATGCTTAATAGATCAATTCTTAATAGACCTAATAATAATAATCTATTTAAAAATATACTCCCGATGACATGATATTATGAGACATTCTTAAAAACATCTAGTAGAAAGTGATCTACTATTTGATTTGAAATATTCTATAGTAGTGGTAGTATACGTTTAGGTTTGGCGTGATTAAAATGAGTCGAGTAGTAGGTCGTAATAATATTATGAGACTTTTACAAGCAATATAATTTAATTTTAGTCGGATAGGAGGGGGACCAAGAGGGGGATAATAATAAAACCCCTTCCCCTCCCATCAATGATGCCTAGCAACGAAAATAAATCGTCTATTATATTTTGAGTGACATTTTCTGTTACATTCTCTTAATATTACGACGTGTCTAATAAGTAGTTTTTAAGAAATAATTTGAAAACAAAAAATAAAACATGTAAGTTGTAACATGATTCGGACTCCTCACTATAGGCGGACACATGAGAAAAGTCACATACATTTAGTTTAACATATAAAATTACTTTAATTAAAAAGTATTCATTTACAAAGGCAATTTTTATCGAATTTTTTAAAATAAACTAAAATTACATTATTACCAGACTAAAACCGACATTTGCACCACCGGTGCTAGCATAGGTCTGGCTATATATGCTCCCCACCACCTTCGCAACTTAAAAGCGATTACCTCATCATCGTTAATAAAAAATACCGAATAAAATTTATGTGATAATAGTTTGCCATCCTCTCAATACTAGTTCAAGATCCAGCACTAGCTAGTAGCTACAACTAAAAACACACTAATGATATAATAAGTCAAGACAAAGAATCTACTTCATGACATACGCACATAAATACTCTTATTTTGTTATTAGTTTGTCTTCATTCTTCATCATCAATGATATATAATATACGTGATGAATGACGACCGGTGAAGATTTATGTGATGGATTTTGGATATCTCACTGCTACAGATTTTAAGAGAAATAATGTCACTTTAATAGCGCTTTTAAAAAGTGTTATTTAAGTGAAGTCTAACATAACGCTTATAAGGTTAGAAGACATTAAAAAATATAAAAATAAAAGAAAAATAAACTTCAATATTGCTTTTATAGAAATGCTATAACTTATTGTACTATTATAACTCTTATTTGAAGTGTTATTGTTGTAAATGTTACATAAGCAATAAAAATTACAATAACGCTTTTATAAAATTTTAAGATAGCACTCGACGAGTGTTATTATAGTTTAAAAACACCAAACATATCTAAAATCATGTGTCCATTTAATTGTTGAAAAGTTTTCTTGAGACCAATCCTCTGCCTCCCTTCCACATTTTATTCCTTGAATCCCCAAACAATGCCAACAAAATTACCCCCCAAACCCTACTCATTTTATTACATTCAATAGAATCTCTAACAACACCATAATTATTCCACAACTATCTTAGTTAATTAATATGCTAATTCTTTTGTGAAGGCAGTGGAAGTGGAGGGACGATGTGTTTGTCTCCAATTTTTCTAATCAATTAGATAATATCCATACTGATTCTACTAAGCATCTTGTTGATGATACTCGAGATGTTTTTGTTGTGATTTGTGATTCTACGATTGCACCAAATCTGCCTAATATCAATTGTGTGTCTGTTAAGCCGATTGAGAGTGTAAATATAGTCGTTTCTGAGCCAGAGATGTTTGCTTATTTTGAGGTACAAGTGTTTGATGCATTGCCTCAAAGGTTGGACACAGTGCTCAACAATTATTAAAGGTCATGTTGGATTTATAAGAGATGAAGATGTGACGATATGTTCATACTTGTAATTTTTTTAATTATTATGTTAGTAATGTATTTTTTTAGATGTAATTGATGTATTTTTTTAATAAAATTATTGGTGTATTTTTTATAATATTATTATTGATGTATTTTTTGTTTAATGTGTATTTTAGTTAATGGAAAGAATGCGACTTATTAAAATACGAAATATAATTTTCATATTTTAATAATTCTTTTTTTATTTAAAGTACGGAATTAGATAGCGCTCAAATGAGCGTTATGTTAGCTAGTTATCTTAATTAGCGCTTTTGAAGCGTTATCTAAACTACAATAACGTTAGCTTATATAACACTTAAAAATAACTACAAGAGCGTTCGGAGGCTCTATGTATTATAAAATGCTATGTAAGTCTTGGAGTTCAAATAATGTTTTTTGAAGCGTTATCCAAACTATAATAACGATGACTTAAATAGCGTTCAAAAGCGTTATTGTAGTTCAGAAATGAGTGCTATTGCTCATCAAATTTGTAATAGTATCTTTATTTGAACTTGGTTGTTAGTCTTTACTGGAACATATAAAGATTATATGTCTTTATCAATTTATTATATACAATAATGAATAAACTCCAACCATGATGAACAAGATAAACTAACGGGCATACTTCCAAATACTAAAATCAACTCTCGAAGGATTCGATAAACTTGAACCGTAAAAGTTGTATCAAAATAGTTTAGAATTGATTCGAGCGACGTGACATATATGAATGAAATGAAACATCGTTTTCTTCCTTATCAGTATATATTTTAAGGTCCCAGCCAATGATTAAATGCATATATTGATATACTCTTTCCATTCTATAAAGATTGTCCATTTTATTTTTATAATTATAACTTTGAAATTTTAACTTTAAATATATTTGTTTGTGTTGTATAATATTTTTATAAAAATATATCCCAGTAAAAATAGTTTGAAATATAGTTTTGTGAAACAAAATATTATTATGATCAAAATTTAAGAGATGAATAAAAAATTAAAATTAAACAATTTTTATGGGGCGAAGGGAGTTAAGATATGATGATACCGGTAGTGGAATCTTACAACATTCAATTGGCGCAGAACATATATCCATACTCACGCATGGTTCAGTAACAGTGTTTCGTTGCCATTTATGCTCATATATTCTTGCATATCATAATACTGATCCATCGATCACAAGCAACTTGGCCTATAGGATAGCCAACAACAGCATAGGGTCCTTATTAATACTACTATAGTTGATGAATACTATGATAAAGAATACATGAGCTTAAAACTTTTAAAATCGATTAATAATAAAAATAATAATAAAGGCATATATAAATCGGAGAATATTAGCCTCAATATGATATGTATATTATATATACATTAGTGAAAAGGATTATTATTATTAGTATGTATGTCCAACCATTATTGTATATTGTGATGATAAATCGATGCATGAGTAGAGCTAGAAGTTAGAACCATGTGTCCATTTACATTTACATTAGCATTCACTTATATACTTATATGTAATGAATTAATTGTTAAAATAATTTTAGATAATGTGATCTGTAATTTGTTACCAGTAGTGGTATCGTAACAGTTTAGCCTCGATATTGTCACATACATACGTTGCGATAGGGTTTTTTGAAGTGATAATTGTTGCATATTAGTCCGATTTTGGACGTCGAAATGGAGCAATGTGTAACGTTTGTCGTTTTCGAAGCAATATTTTAATATTTGTGTCAATTTAGAGGCCAATCTAAAAATGTTAAATTTATATGGACTAATAACCTACACCTGAATTATACTATGTGAGAAATGTAATCAACATATGGTTATAAAACTTCAACTCATGTAAACTAGCACAGAAAATATTACTAGCATAGATAGAGGGGAGAACTGCAGAATAATATACATATGAAGTATGCAACAAACCATTATTTATTTGAATTTCTTCCTGGATGCAAATATGATAGTCGGTAAACAAGAACAGAAAATAGTAACAACAAACTCATGCTTCTACTCAATAACTAACTTGTCAAGGCAGAAACATCACCAAACAAAAAAAAACTCTGGCAATATATTATATGAGAACATGCATAATATTATCAGCTGATTCCTCATCTAGACAATTGGCAAACAACCCAGTGATATTATATATCCGATCTATCCATCTCGTCGATTGGGATCGAAGTACTGGTCGCCATAGTTTGTTGGGTAGTAGTAGTAAGGACCCCCCTGATGAGAGCTCCCATCTAGTTGTTGTTGCTGGTATTGTTCTTCTTCTTGTTGTTGCTGTTGAGTTATTGAAGGCTGGTAATAGTCCAATTGGTTGTTATTATTGTAAAGGGCAGAAGTGAAGTAGGGCAAGTCAACTTCATTGCTTGAAAGCAACTGAGCATACTGCTGGAGGTAGGGGTAATTGGTTGAAATAGCTCCACTTGGCTGCTGCTGTTCCATAGCCGATGCCATCGGGATTTGACCTCCAGAATCAACACCATGTGGAGGCTGATTTTGGGTGATGTTTGATGGGTATTGATGAGTAGTGGTGGTGTTGGGTTGTTGGACTCTTTGGGGGAAGTTGAGTTTGGCTTTGTTGCCTTTGAATTTGAGTGCAGCATCATCATATGCAATGGCTGCATCTTCAGCAGTCTCAAATGTCCCTAGCCAAACTCTAGCTGCTTTCTTTGGGTCTCGGATTTCAGCTGCCCATTTTCCCCATGGCCTTTGTCTTACTCCTCTGTACTTGGTTTTTGGTGGTGGAGTTGTAGTTGTTCCTGCTTCATATATATCAACCCAGCCACCAAGATTATTATAGCACTTATTATATTACTAGCTTTGATATACATAAATTCAATAACTTTAGTATCTCATTTTAGAGACCAATACAACACTCACTTATAATGTAAATGAAATATTGATAATTTTGAATGCATTCATTAATTGATAGCATTATTCTCAACCAATCTAAATGGCAAGGGAAAAATAGTCAAGACAATAACAAGCATCTTGAGATTGATACAACATGCATGCAAATGGAAGGGATGGGTAGTTCATTTAGGTTGAAAATAAATAATTCCAAGCCATCTTTTCTTGCAGCATTCACATTGGAGTAACCTCTACATAATAACCTTTAGCGTGTTCTAATTTCATACTACCTCCTCAATTTAACCAAAGGGATTGACCAATCAATTAAAAACTCAATTTTGTATTTTTTGAATGATCAAGATTTAACACACATATTTGGCATGTATCCAATACATTTTTATATATATAAAAGCTCTAAGGTTGACACTTTGATGAAAAAATATTTGGCTAAATTGAAATGGAGTGAGGAGTGTTATTGACTTCATTTTACTTTAAAGAATCAAAATCATTATCGGTTTCCTACAATTCTATTCCTAAAGAAAAGAAGAAAAAATGCATTAATAGAGTCACCTATAATATGGTAACAAGATTCCTAAAACAAGAAGAATGACAATATGAACAGATGTATTTTATGTGCTTGAAAAATATTGTATGAAAGGATATGCATCAAATCAAAGAAATGCTTTAACTTTTCTCTACTAAGACAAGTCCCCATAGAATTTGCTTACTTAGTATTGACTAGAATTGACTTGCCGACTTAGGCCGAAAATAACTTTGATCCAAAGAGTAATTCATTTCAAAATTAAAGTTAGAGAGCGACAAGCAAATAGATGATTCATTTCAAAATATCAACACCACACTCACCTTTATTTGAAGATGCAAACATACACATACATATAATTATCAAATTGTACATTTTCTATCACACTTATTAGTAAACTAAGATTAGACAAAAAGGATTAAAAACAAAAGTAAGAGAATCTTAGGGATTGAGTACACAAAAAAGGAATTGCAAACTTAAGCTAAGATTAAATAACTTAGGAAGATGCTATATTAACACGTGTTGAATGTTTAGTTAATGTGGTCGAAGCAAAACCAATTAGATTAAGCATGTTGGTCTTAATTAAGAAAATAAATTAATTAAAGAGGGATTTATATGTCTAGAGTGGAATTTGGGAAAAAGATAGAGATCGATAATACTAGAAAAGACACTTGTTTACGGAAAAGCAACACATTCACCGAACCTGGTCGAATGATTAAGCAAATCTTGACGATTCCTTTGTTTTTTTCCTATTTTTTCAAAAGCGACAGATCATTCAATTCAGATCTAAGATAAGTGTGAACAAATTAAACCAATTCTTTAAAATATAACACGTTCTTCATTGTTTGATGTCATTATAACTCTTACTTTCTTTGAGATTGATGCATGCAAATTAATTAAAACATTTCCTTTAATAATTATGGAACAAAATAAAATGAAATCAAAGAAATATTACCTTGAGTTCGAGGATCTTGTTGAACCGGTTGGGCGGTTTGATGTTCTTCAAATTGTTGTTGTCCAACGATTCTTGTAAGAAACTCCGGCCGGTCGGAAGATGAACCGGTTTCCATATCTTCTATATATAGAACTTTACTTTAAATATTGAAGCTAAGTTGAATAAATATTTTAGGAAATAATCTTTTTAGCTCATCAATCACTCGATCGATAATTTAGCTATAGAAAATATTGAACTAACTTAAGGGAAGAAAATATTGAGTTCCGTAGTTTGCACTATCTTTAGCTATGTATAATGAGGAATTGAAGTATATATGTAGATGAAAGAAGAGATATTCTTAAAAAAAAAGTTTAAAATGGTGACGATCGATTTATATTGGGAAATTGGACTGAAGATAAACATGAAATGAAAAATTAATTAAATAAAAAAAATTATGTAAGAAACTGAAGGTAGATAGAGGTATTAATTCTAGGGTTGAAATAAAGAATTGATGATCGTTACAAGACATTTCCTTCTAAAATGGTGATGATGATGTTGAGTGCGTGGACTATATATACTGTGTTGGAGAGTTCTTACATTCTTTTTTATTTTTATTAATATGTTTTATGGATAGGGATTACTACAATTTAGCTTTCCTTTTTCCCCTTTAAAGAAAGAAAATTAGGCTTTTTGACACATAATAAAACAAAACATAATTAGATTATATGACAGTAGTGAGAGAGAGAGAGCATTCAACTTGGTCAAGACTTCCTCAAAGATGAACTAACATATGTTAGACTATTATGTGTAATGGTGATTTTAGTTGATTGTAACAAAGAATGTCACGAAAAATATAACAAATGATCTAGAAATTGTGGCTAATTGATAAGAATGATAGAGTAATGTAAATTATATTTAATAAACTCCTGAAATATATAAACAAACTAGCTCCATATTTATTGGTACAATATCAAATAACATAATAATAATAGTAACTTGGTACTCAAGTTATTACTAAAACTAATATGGTAATAATAATAATTAATACTAATAATATCTTCTGGAATTTTCCGGATCCATCTCAATACCCTCCCTCAAGTTGGAGCATGAACATCAGGAAATGTCCAACTTGAAAATAAGATTTCGAGTTTGATAAAAAAAATCTTCTAGATCTTCATAAAACTTCTTCATCCATTACTCTATCACCCTCCCTCAAACTCACATACAACAAATTTGATAGAATTGCCATGTGTTTCTAACAATAAAAAACATCAGCTTGAATGCATCGCCAGACCATCAACGAAGTCGGAAATAAGTGGACTGGACAGAAAATCAAAACGCAAAACATTGGCGAAGAACATCGCCAAGAACCAACGCAAAATATTGGTGGGAGAACATCATCAAATGACCAAATATGTATCACATAGAAACGTCATTCTTTTCGAACCCAATACAATACATCATAACTCAGTGCACATGCACAAAAGTCTACTCCAGCTCGAAGTAGAATCAATTAATCTTCTCCAACATGGAAAAGCCAATAACCCGAACTCAACTAGTATTTTTCTAATTGGTCACAACAAAACAAAAAAAAATATCTTTCGTAGTGAATGTCATTGCCAAAACTTTCATCAACCATAGATGAATGTCATTGACAAGACTCTCATCAACCAATAACTTGAGTCGTTGATAACAACGCCCACTAACCAACCAATAACTCAGGTCGCTGATAACACCATCCACTCGATTACCAGTAATTCGAATTGTTGAAAACCAAAATATCGACCAAAAAACATAGCCAAAGAATAAATCATCGAAGCAATAACGGCTCCATAAGACAAATTATCCAAGTCTAGCATACCACAAAGCTGATCGAAATAATATATGT